>JAOWBC010001052.1:16752502-16779341 GCA_028566105.1 Hypoplectrus providencianus | reverse complement strand
TTGCTAGGCTGCATCACATGACAATTATATTGTCTATTCATTTTTAAAGAGCAATTGCCAAAGAGGAAAGGCCTTCTGGCTAAAGCTGGAGGAGGAACTAGTATCAATTCCTCTTTCATGATGGATTTATCCCTGTATGATTGTTGCAATACTTTCACACACAAAAAAGTTGCACACTGCCATGGCTTTGGGGTGCAAACTGTGATGAATATTGCACGTTGTCCATTTCATTAACTACATGGCAGCAATATAAGACCATATATTTTATTTTACTCATGACTTACCAGCTTGATGATCTTAATGAGAACCCAGTTGTTAGTAGAGGAGGTCATGAGTTTGAAGAAGAGTGGAGCCAGAGAAAGGTAGTTCTTGGGATTTCTCCGAGCAAGCTCACAGATGACATTTACAGCTGCAGACTGAACACCTAAAAAAGGAATTAAAACTTTCATAAACATTAACTGGAATAGAACATAGGTAAATGTGATAAGGGGCAAATTAAGATAACCTTACAAATACGTCTTAAATGTATATAATCTATGCATACTAAAAATTGGCAAAATATTTTTGTCAGACATTAATTTTCTTTTCACCTTACAATACATTTAAAGACACATAATGTACTTTCACTTGTAATCAAGGCAATTTTATTGTATACAATCATATTTAATTGTAATGTGTCCAATAAAGCTTAGTCTTTTGCTCATGGACCTTTTCTCCTATACTCCTTTCTAGAAGATATATATGGTGAACACGAGCCTTTAAAGTCCATTTAATATTGTCATGCAGTAAATTGGTGTGACACAACTGGCCCAGTCTTCATCACATAAAGCTAGATAAATATCCTATGAGATATTTTTTTTCTGTGCAACAGAAATAGTCCTATTAGCTGTTGAATATTCCCAGACAGCCCTGGCAGTATCACAGATGAGCCTTCCTTAATCTCATATTCTCAGCTGCTGAATAATGTATGGGGTTCAGGTGACAAAGCAGAAGCTTCCTGCGTTACAGACTGAATGCTGTATTTTCTGATACCTGGGTCTGGGTCTTCCAGTTTCTCCTTGAGCCTGGGGAAAGCAGGTCGCAGGGACTCTGGGTACTTCAGAAACACCTTGTACATGATTAGCACCGCTTTCTTTCTGATGTAGGGTTTAGTATGGGACATCTAGGGTGGGGAAAAGTAGAAACAACAGAGATGGTTGCTTTTAACCTGGAGAAAAAAATCATACCTATTTTGGACCATAGAATGGTCCAAAGCTTAATATAGTGATATTTTATCAAAATCACATGCAAGTCTTTTTTGTCTCATTTAGAATTTTGCCATAATAAACCTTTCCCCCTAAGCCATGACTGACTGTCACCCCCTTCTAGCCATGATTTTGCTCTTTCCATAAAATGTGGGAAAACGTAACGAAGCAAATAATCCCCCTAAAAGTGCTTGGGTTTTAGACAGTAGCCAGAAATAAAAAGCTAAGAGCACAAGTCTTTGGTACTAAACCACCTCATACTCCCCATGACTCACCAGTGTCATGATGTCATTGGCCAGGTCCCGGGCCAAATCAGGGGTCACAAAACAAGAAAGGCCTGTGAGGGCAACACCTGTGTCATACTGGTTGGGACTGCTGAGATCCTACAAAAAAAACAAAAAACAAAACAGAAATGAATAGTCCACATACAGAGAAAGGTTCTCTTAGGGATGAATAACAGTGGAGAGATTTTCATAGAGTGCACAGAGGAAAAACATCACTGACCTTTCGGATCTGATTGGTTGTCAGCATGATGACATCAGTGCTCTCGTGAAAGCACTGAGAGGCAGCCAGGTAGCCAATCCTCTGTGTGAAGAAACCCAGGCAGAAAAAATTACATTCTGTGTGCGGAATTTAAACAGTGGTACCACGTACTGTGTATTTCAGTAATTATATTGCTATTTTAGGTAAGTATCTATGTAAAGAGACTGATTGTATCTCAAGAATCAATTCCTAACAAATCTGCACTTGGGTGTTAACTGGTGTTAATTTAATACATGAAAACTGTACCTAAATATGTTTGTCAACAATCTTTTTCTTATGACTCAGACTAGATGATAAATAGACAGCACCAATATCAACAAATTCAAATAGGCAAGGAACACAGAACATTCATAATGACATGCAATATTGTAGACAAAAAAATACAAGAGTAAAATGTAGTTTAAAATACAAAAGTGTTTTTCACCATGCATCGGTTTGGTTTTGTTTTCTACATATGGCATATAAGGATTTCATCTTCAGCAAACAAAGAGCACAGTCAGGATTCAGATTTGCTTGATGTATTCCTTAAATTAAAATCATCAGATTTTTAATCATTCAACTTGAGTTTTTCATAAGATAATGAGAAGATCAAATCTTGACTAAAAATATAAAATTATTGGATTTCGCTAGACTAGACTGAGTGAAATGTTTAATATAATCTGATGACTAAGAAAGGCAAAAATGTCAACAATTTCATGTTTCATAAAGCACAATTTGGAAGCAAACCAAAACAGATAAAAAATGTAACAATGTCAAAACTTCACCACTGAATCACACCAGTTCCACCAAAGTTAACTTTACTTGTGTGAAAGAGACCTATAACACGACTTAAAAACAGGCTGATGTTGACTTAAGTATCCCTAAAACTAAAAGGGATATTTAACACTAAAAAAACAAAACACTTAGACTTTATAAAACTGCATGTAAAATTAACACCAGCTTAGATTAACAGATTAACATGAAAGTGAAATGGTAAGGTTTAAAGTTTTTGCTGATTTCCTGGATATGTGATGATATATTAATCGTACCTTGTAAGTGAACTTGGAGGAGCTCATAACTTCAACAATGTTGAAAGCTGCCCAGCTGACATCATAGCCCAGCATCTGAAGCTGTAACACAGAAAAAAAGAGACAGAGATGTAGGTGAATTAAAGGAAGAGGGTGGCTCTAAGTTGCTCCTGTGGTGCACTGGGAAGCTAAATGATTTGAGCTAAAAGCTCTAAAAGAGGGCAGAGATGCAACAAGCCATCTAAACCTAAATGTGGGCCCTGGCTATAAATAGAAAGAGTGCTTTTATTTTAACAGAAACACAGAAATTGTACACTATTCTCAGTTGGGGCCAGCTGCTAGCCTGGGGCTAAGATGTGTAGTGACTAATTGTCAGCTACAAAATAACATTGGTAGACACTTTTACCTGCTTTCTGAAATTGTATTATGTGATTTCTAACTGGTCTATTTTATTTGTTTGTGGTGAAACCTATGGGTGACGCCTTGAGCAAACAATAGGCTTTGATTTAGAATGATGCTGTTTGAAAAGAAAAGATAATACACACAGAGCAAAGTCTGTGTGTGTTGTCACAACCAAACAGAACATTATAATGCCTGCATGGCAGCGAAACATGACACACATACAGAGAATAAATAAGTCTAAGCATTAATTCTGTTGCTTATTCAAATCCAAACATAATATATAAAGATATATTGAAGCACATAAACTGACTGCTTGTGAATCAGTTATATATGTTTTATTTGGTTATTTGTTTTTGTTCAATATTTGCTGTTAATATTGAATTTAAAACTGCTATGCCTATAAAGAAACTAGCTTTTTTTTTGGTAAGTCATGCCCCAAAGCAGCCACATTGTTGATATGTCTTTAATCAAAAACACACAGGTGGGCTTACACCAAGGGCGAAAGAAAGATTGTGTCTATCATTGTGTATCTAGGCATAATATATATAGAGACAGACTGTTGAGGGTGTTGAGATCTTACGTAGGTGAGCTTGCACACAGCATTGGCTTTGACAGCGATGTTGTCCTGTTTGAGCTCCTGTTTGATCTCATCGATGCATGTGGAGATGTACTTGGCCTGAGGGCAGACAAAAGAGAGGACAAACAACAGACACCAGATCAGATTAGGTGGAGTGATATCTGGAGTAGGAGGCTGCTACCAAGCACCAGGAACACACTAAAATGGTGTGGTCTGTCTGCTGTTACCAGCCAAGAAACAAAATACTATATAAAGTCATAATGCGGCTTAATTCTTAATATTAGGGGTGTAAACAGTTCCGAATCCAAATCATAAAACTGCAACACCATATCCATGGATGTTTTTCTCATGGAACTTAAGATGTACATCTTTCCATCAGTCTGTTTTTCTGCAGATAGGAACAAGTAGGCTATTGCCTTGGTTCAGCGCCAATGTGAAACGTAATAATGTTTTAATTTGGCTTCTACTTTGTGGACCATCTGTGTTCAGTTTCTAATTCTATGGACATGGACATTTTCAATTGTTAGCAATTTGTAGACATTAATTAAAGAAGTTAATTGTTCTTGGAGCGGATTTTAATAAAATGCAAAACATTTTTCACTAACACCAATTAAATAAACAAACACAGTGAGAACCAAACTATGACTACTAAACTAAACCATGCATTTCAGGATCCATCTCACCCCTATTTATTGTGCTTCTTGAATCAGCTTAAGTTATTCAACTCTGGGCCTCAAGTCATAAGTCAAACTCAAGTCAGGAATCACTGGTGTTTTAAAATATCACATGGCTTTTACTTTTTAGAACAAGAACATTTCCTTTCTTTTTGACAAAAACCGACACCAATTTAAAGCTACCACTTGTCTATGAGATTGTCATCTTGCAAGGCCTTATGGATAGGACACACATGAACACTCTAAACAAAAGCTCACTGAAGAGAATCTGCCAGTGTTTAGCCACAGAGGAATACATCATAAAAGAGCAAAAAACTCAATGTTATCACTCTAATTAAAAAGCTACTGAGCATAATGTAATAGGTGACTCAACAGCTCTCTTGTCGTCCACAGCATTTGAACAAATGAGTGTTCCCAGGATTGTCATGCCCGAATGAGTGAATAAATAGCTGTTCTTATGACCCCTGCTGTAATACACTAGATTCTCAGAGTCAACAGAAGGTATATTAAATTCAACAGTTAAGGACAAGCTTAGTCAGATCTCAGGAGCAATCAGTCAACCATTGTTAAGAAGAGCAACCTTGCAAAACAAACACATACACATATAGCTCTGTAGAGTGTAAGTGAGTGTGTGCTGGTCATGTGTGTGCAGTCATGAGACAGCATAGTGACAGGAGGAGGTGGAGAGGGGGGAAGGACTGAGCTCTACCGCTGCTCCTGGAGAGATTGTGGCCAGCAGGGCTTGAGGGCGGGTAGACAGGGATTCAGCAAAAGATCACCAGACACACAGTCCTTCTGTATCACACTTGCCTTCAATTACTGATTCAGAATGCAGTGAAATGACTGAAATAGTTGTCAACTTGCCAACAAAGACCACCTTTCTGCTAGCAATGCAAACTGACTTTGAGATAAACTAGAGGGCCTGTACTTTCCACCCCACACCCCAAAATGGGACGGCTTCATGTAAGCTTACTTATTCTAGACTTTAAAAACAAAACAGATGTTAATTTCCTAAATATCTTACTGTTATTCTTTCAGTATTGCACTTAGATCCCCTTCACAGCTTTCTACAATATGATTGCAGTTCTTAAAGCGTGGGAGGGATAGTGAATGAACGAACCACACAAGGGCTCTGCAGACACGTGAAAAACAAACTGTCGGCTGGCTTGGAAAAAGTCAATACGCACTCAGGCGTGCACACACACTCGAAGCGTATTAATATTTTAGCAAACTGTCCACTGTTGACTGGGCAACCACCACCTTTTCTAGGCTGCCCAGGTTGGGTTGCAACTGGTGGACATCTCAGTGCATACACCAAATCAAGAGATCATGCACTACGAACAACTAAGTGATTGATGTACAAATACATGAACACACAAACATTCAGGCAAAATGTGTATACAGTTTTTTAAAGAAACGCTTGTAAATTGTTTTTCAGGTAAGACAGACAAGCAGGACAAATCCACCACAATGCAAGAGTAATAAAATCCAAAACACCGGCACTCAGGTCAGACACGCTACCTCTACATTTCACACCTGACCTACAGTCTGAGGCAGGTGTACACAGCACCGCAGCTCTATGCAACCCACCCACTCCAGCTACCAAACTAAATATTTTTTGTACAGGACAAACATGGCTAGACACAGCAAACACAGAGTATAGAAGAGCAGATTAATGTGAGAGATGGAAACGTGGCTGTCCCAAACAGTGCCCTCTAATGGCCCATCCCACATTTTCCTACTCAGGTCTGTTGCTGTGATGAGTCTGTCATCCCCATAAGAGCTGTGACAGAGATTACATCACCTTCAATCACTGATGGGGTGTGGGAAAAAAGAGGTGCTGTCTGACTTGTTTCACATAAGATCATATGAAATGCAATTTTAAATCAGTATCCAGAATGGTGATATATGCATTTTAATCTACAAATGAACCAGAAAGACAAGTAAAACCCGTCCATTTTTCCCATGTCTGCAAATTATCACATCCATCCACTCACCTCAATTTAAAAAAACAGACAAATATTGCTGACAGATTAAAGACATCTGGCTACTTGTCTCTAAATTAATCTGCCTCTAATGGCCATTAACTAATAATAAAGTTATCAGCTACATGTCGAATATTTACACTGGTCAGATTACCAGTAACTCAACAGTGTGATCTCCGTTATGCCGAATAGTAATCTCCAACCCATCAATCTGCTTCCTCGGTCTGTCAGTTAGCTGGGTTTGCTAGCTGTCACTAACTCGTGAACTCTCCAGGGTTTTAAAGACCTGACATGTAATTTGACCAAAAAGTTACCACCAATATGCAAACCATTATCTTTAAATTAACGGATTAAGCTTGAAATGGTGAAAACGGCTGTTTCCAATGACTGTTAGCTAGCGGGTGAAATGACTGAGCTAACGTTAGCCGGCCAGCAAACCTAACGTTAATTTACCTTGCTAGCGTTAGCAATTAACGTTAGCTAGCTGGTCAGCGATAACGGTAATGACAAGATGTGTTGAGTGAAATACATTAATGAATAAGAGGGTAAAATGTTCCAGGTGACTGTGTTTGCTCGTCGGGTTTGTTTGTTTGTTTTGTTTTGTTTTTTTTACCTCATCTTCCTTGTGATTCCTAATGCCACGTACTAAATCCTGAAGATTTTTATCGAACATCCGATCGATGCTCCCTTTGACAATCTTCAAAGCCATGTCCGCCTCTGACTTGTACCGCTTCTGTCCTGCGGGGTCCTGCGCCTTCAAGATGTCTAGTGGGTGCCAGCCGACCCTCTAGACTGTGTCTCATCCACCCGGGCACCGTGTATGCAGGGGCCGCTGCTGTTTACCAATCCCGGGCAGATGAAGCTGAGGCCAGACGGGGCGTCCTGTGCTGTGCAGAGACGCTGGCAATGGATCAGTGTAGGAAATGGCTGACAAAATGGCGTCTCAAGTCAGCTGACTTGAGTATTATGCGAGACTCTCATATGGGAATCAGCGGAATTAAAGGTCCAGTCCCCCTTCAAAGAAACAAACTGAAGAATGCACTGTGTATGTTTGTTATCTTGTTTGGAAGTACATTTCTTGCATATAAATCATAGGTATTTAAACAAAATAAAAAGCATAACACGATAGGAGAGTCTCAGCCTCTGGTTGAGAGGTTATTGTATTTAATACATTGTAATCATACTGTATTGATCATTTACCAACTTCTTTATTCTTTATCTGAACCTATGCACTAATTACTTTTCTTAAATTGATTAAATAAAGTCATAATGTTTTATCTCTGTCATAGAAAAAAATAAATTACTTATACACATGGCCTTAAATCAACTTACAATTTCAGTAGTTATATATTAATCTTCATCATGTTGAATAGATATATTTTTGTTTACTGTATATCATGAAATACAAAGACGTAATATAAAATCTATGTCATATACAATATCCCTAAACACATAGGAATAATTATTATAACTTTGTATTGTTTACAACACATTACATTACATTAAAAAATACAAAATAAACCTCATTAAGTGGAGACACTACTGATGTATAGGTAGGAATAGGGTAAATATTTTACTAAAACATATAAATATCAAAATTCACCAGTTAAGTAGTAACATAATTTTTTTTTTACATGATTTTCTAAAATGTGTTTATTATTTTATATTAAATTATGCATTTTAAATTTATTGCATTCACATAATTTTCTCATTCCATGAATCAGAACATGAATCAACTGCCATTACCAATCAATATCCCAATTTTCTTGGGATTAAATTTATATATTTATAAATGAGGCTAAAAATATTTAAACAAACTCCTTTGTTAAAGAAAAAAAAACTACACAACTTTAGAATCAAGATGGCATGAAACTGTAGTTTAGTGTCAGTGCAACTGAAATTGGGATCTTTTTCTGAAATTTGATGCTTAAATATGAAAAGGAGGGATTGTCTAATGTCGAATGTTGCATTTGAGTTTTCTACAGATGCAAATAATTAAATGTTACTTTTTTTTTTTTTTTTTTTTTACACCAATTTGTCTGATAGAACAATATCATATAAAGGCTACTGTAAACTAGCTCTAAGAAATGTTGATCAGTCATCAAAAAGCATAAAAGGAAAATGTTATGCAACATGAAAAGAAATTGAAACAAAACCATGCTGAGATTTTTATTCAAGTCTCAACTAAGTGATAGAAATGCTTTACTGATTTACATAGCACTAAAAACACCTGTTGTATGCATGACAGGAAAAATAGGCTGCAGCTACATGAGATCTCGACAGTTTTTAAGGGCAATTTTCAATCTGTACAGTTATTCAATTTATTACACAGGTCACTGAAAGCAGACACTATGGGGAGACAAGAGTGCAAAGGTGTTTAACTCCACAGCAATTATTATTTTAGACAAACTGTAAATGCAAATATTTGCAAACAAGGCTATAAAAAAGTAGGTGGACCTCAACTGTAAAACAGTTTTAAGTGACTCAATTAATGGCTTTACATTTCAGACTGGATTAACTGGTTCAAGACCAGATAATAATAATAAAAAAGAAAACTTAACATAAAAAGACTCACAAACAGTACTTTACCACTCTCACAATGTCTTACACACAGACAAGAGGCCTTTGTGTTTTTTGTAGGCTTTATAAAAAAAATTAAGCCACACAATCTTCCAAGCAAAAAAGTTAACGGCATGGCTCCGTTTTTCCAAGAGAATCATCAGTTTCATCTCATACTACCTCAGCAAAAATTCTGGTCAGAAGTGCTATGTTATTGTTCGATGTCATCAATATGTGTACTGTGTGAAAGACAAAAGCAATAGTTCATGTGGTAGAAAGAACAAAGAAGCCAGTAGCAGTAGTACAGGGTGGCGATCCAGGACGGGCCAAGTGTCGTATAAAAGAAAAAGTACAGTTTCAGGAGTAAAAGGAGTTTGCGCAGCGCCACAAACTATCACACTAATAAGCTTTCCTTTTTGCTTTGATAAATAATGGACCAAATGGTTTGAGCAACGGGGCTTCAGGTTTGATATCAGTATTGTACAAAATGTTCAAAACATCAACGTTGGCGTAACAGATACTGTAGGAAATTATGGGTGTTTTGCAATCTTGGAGCACTGTGACGTCAACCAAAGAGGCCACCATCTTTAGCACTTGGTCCACTGCAATGGCAGTTCAGGGTCTTTCAGCTTTCTATAGCAGGGGGTTCTGTCTCTGCAGAGATGGAGTTGTCCGCTTCTTCATACCCATGATGCTGTTGTTCAGCAGGGCTCTCTGGGCTCCGTCTAAAGACAAAGTACATCATAGGTCAATTTTTGGCAAGTCGCTGGAGGTCAGTCCTACACACAGGTCTGTACGGGACTGGCTGCATGATTGAACTACTCTCCTTTTCTCTTCAAACAAGTTATGTGCCTCATGTAATTTCAAAAGTTAATTATTACTACTACTGTTCCTCTAGTAGAAAGATGTGAGTGCCACATATATGTTCCATTGTACAGTACACACTGACTCTGTCTGCTATAAAGCTAAGCTTAATCTGCATAGACAGCTGTTAGAAATTACACAAACATCCCCCTATATAGGAGTTATGATCTTATTAAATGCATGTTAATTGATGGTGATGGATGTGTCTGCTAGGTTCACATTGGTTATAATATCATTAAGTGTAATGTCACTTGTTTTTATAAACAGCACTAAAGCATACTTACAACTAATATTCAAAATGTTCACATCATTGACAATACCATTAACTATTCCTGTAACAAATTGCCCACAAACTTGCAAAATATCATTGACCAAATGTGGCAGCCATATACTAGGTTATACGAAAATTGCTATTCATGCATTAACAAAAACTGGCTACACTGCAAAGCAACAAGAAAAAGACAGTCTGCAAAGTGTTTCAAAGATAGAAAATGTTGAGTTGAGTTGAAATGTTGAGTCTTCAACAAACCATAGTCAGAGGTTCACAGATGCTGCAAATTCATGTTTATATAATGTAGCCAGCAACAACAATGAGAGGCAGTCTGACATCTTAAAAGGGCAAGTTTGCACAGAAAACAGGATTGCAATGTTCATATCATTTAAGTTAATACTTGTGTGTGGGAGAGCTTATAAGTTGTGTGGGCCAATTCATGTAGAGCAGAGATGCTTCAGGTACGATGCTCACTTGTTTGGACTTGAAGCAGTATCTTCATTATTCTCCTCGTGGGCAGGTGATTTTGGATTTTCATCTACTTCCATACTATCTTTCTTCTGTTCTGATTCCCCATTCACTGGAGTAGAGTCTGGAAAAAGCAAATTTAGATCAAATAAAAATAATAATATATAAACATTAACACATCAAAGAATTATGGAACCCAGAAGGAGGCATGGTGTGAGTTTTTTACCTGCATTCTGTGTCTCCTCATTATTTCCTGGTTCCTTGTTCTCTGATTGAGGTTTAGCTGGCATCTCTGACTTTCCCACAAAACGAAGTTTTAACTTGTTGTAGACTTCACTTGCTTTCTCCATCACTGCATTGCTGGCTTTATACCGCCGGATCTATATTGTCCAGAACAAACAAACACAATCACTGGATGTAAATAAAAAAAGAACCCACAGCGCTGGAGTTAATGATTGTTATCGTTAATGATTACTATTGAAAACTATTTTGTCTATTAATCATTTGTTCAATAAAATGTCAGAAAATAGTGCAATTAAGGTTTATCCCAGTTCAAGGGGATGTCAGTCCTAATTCCAAATACATTCAGTTTATTACACGATTAGAAAGCAGATAGTAAATCTAAGCAGCTGAAAACATTTACGTATTGCATGTTAACTTTTTTGCTGAAAAAAGTAATCAGAATTTTTTAAAATAATGGATTGTTTAGCAAAATAGCTGGTGATCATGTTTTTGTGATTAATTGACTAATTGTTAATGCTCAAAAGAAGTAGCAAACTATAGTCTTCTACTCTTTCTATGAATATAGTATCATCTCACAAAGATTCAACATTAGTGGTAGACAAGAAAAAACAATAAAACAATCAGCTGATACTCTGGAAAGCAACTGTAAACTTCCAGAGGCTGGAAAGCACTGTTACAGCAGAACACCTTGTCATTTATGTTTTCTCATTATTTTGTTATTGTGACCCTGCATTTTTAAGATTAAGATTAAAAAATAAATGACCAATAAACAAGAAAAAAAGCACCTTTTTTAGTGTGGCAATAACTTCAGCATTCTTATGGAGGATCTGGCTGGTGACAGGCACTGCTGCAAGTTCATCAAGAGCTTGTAGACATCGATCTATGTCCTGAGAACACACAACAAAGTACACTTCAGTTTTTGGGCTGTCATAAAACCACTTAAAGATGAGCAAATTGGCCACTTACTGGGTTGTCCACTTTAAGTGCAAACTTTATATCAGTGTGTAGTTTCTGAAGCTTTTCTTCTGGCGATGGCTCTGCACATGGAAACAGCGAGTAAATCAATAACGATCAATTAGTTCTTTCCCACTCACAGAAATAGTTGATGTTTAGGGGACTCAGTCCACCCATTGCAGTTTCATTTCATGGAAGTAACTTTCTCATAGGCAATGACTGAACATCTGCAGTGAGCAAACTGCAGAGTGTGACTGTATGACATACTGACCCCTCTTCTTTTCCACTTTCTTCTCTGGTGGCCTCTCCGGTTTGCGTTTGGGTTTTTCTGGTTTGGGCCTAAAAGGCAGAGAAAGGAAGAGAGAGAGAAAGAGAAAGAAAAGGGGAAAAATGAAGGGGAGAGAGAGGGTGTGTGAGACAGAGAAAGAGAAAGAGAGGGTGTGCGAGACAGAGAAAGCTAGCTCTGTAATCTGTGAGCATTTAATTTTAATGAGGTTCTTCTAATGAAGTCTGCACTGTAATCTGTTCCCCATTGTGCACTCACCTCGCCCTGGACTTCTCTTCTGACCGCCTGGCCTTTTTCTCCTTTAGCTCTTTTTCTTTTCTTTCTTTTCTCTCCTTCTCCTTTTCCTTCTTTATTCTTGCCTTCTTCTGGTTGTCTGGCTTCTTAGGTTTTTTGGCCTTGTCAAGGAAAAGCAAATTCTTAGTTGCACCCAGACTCCCAAAATTCATGCAATTTTGCATAAAGCAAAAGTAAGTGTCTTTACCTCAGTTGGTGGTGGAGAATCAGAGTCTGAGGGTGCAGGAATTGGAGGGGGAGGAGGCTTCTTGGACTTCTTCAGTGGATGATCATCTACACCTTCATCTGAGCTGCTGCTGCTATCACTGTCGCTCCCTTTTTTATTACCCTTATCTTTGTCTTTTTTCTTCTGCTCCTCTTCCTCCTTCTCTCTCTCACGTAGCCTGCGGAGCTCCTCAGCCTCTTCCTTTTTCCGGCGCTCCTCCAGCTCTCGCCTGCGTTCCTCATCTCTTTTCTTCCATTCACTGATGCGGTCGGTTTCACTGTCACTGGTAAAAAACAGAATAACGATGCTTTTCACCACAAGCTAGTTTGTGACTCAGAATTGACATTGCTTATTTAAATATGGGGCATAATTAGGACATAGACAAAGCAGCCTGACCTGTCACTGTCAGAGGATGATGAAGGTGCTCGTTTTGCTGGGGCAGGTTTGGGTTTCCGTGCACGAGGCTTCGGTGCAGGCTTCTCTGTGGGTGAAAATAAATAATACTGTTCATATTAACATCAGAAAAACATAAGGCGTGGTCTTTCCTTTAATTATATCATATCTAGAAATGTTGGATAAAGCTGAACTTGATCAGTCTGATCCTAAACACAACTAAACCCACACCTTTCTTTCGTGCCTGTGGCGCCTTCCGGGGAGGTGGATCTGAGTCTGAATCAGATTTTGAGCCAGAGTGGGACTCAGAGCCAGAAAGAGCTGGTCGAGGCTTCTCGTCCTCGGAGTCGCTGTCCACTACTTTTTTTTCTGACCCTGATCCTGATTCTGAGTCAGAACCAGATGAAGCCTTCTGCAAAACCACAGATAAAACGGGAAAGAGTCAGAGATAAAGGAAGAAATCTCAAACATCTATGACGAAAAAAATCTTTACAGGCTGAATTTGCAATGATGCTGATGGCTCACCTTTTTCTTCCCTCTGCCTCCTGCTTTCTTTCCACCACGACCACCAGATTTTTTTTCTGGAGTAAAATCCTGTTGGAAGAAATACAATTGATACAAATCAGTGGCAATTATAGGCTGTTTAGTTTCACCCAGACATAACAGAATGTGTTGTGTGTAATGACCTGGTCACTATTCTTGCCGGAGTCAGACTCTGAAGGTGTGGGTTCTGATTCCGAGGGGGAACCACTCTCTTCGTCCCTGTCACTGGAGGAGCCACGAGCCTTTTTTGGAGGCGGAGGCCGCTAAAGAAGAAGTAACAAGAGTCAGTAAAGATGCCCTTTAGTTGAAATAGTGATTTATATCCACTGACTGTGAAATTAAATGTAGTCACTTTGGCAGATGGTGGCTTTCGCTTCACTGCTGCTGCTGTTGCTCCCCGTCCTTGGTCTTCACTACCAGAATCAGAGTCAACTTCACTTGCTGAGTCTGCTTTCTGAGGCACAGGGGCTTCTTCCTCATCATCATCATCATCACTTCCTCCTCCGGCATTGTTGCCCTCACTGTCTGATGAGCTTGCTGGCTGCAGAGAAACCATGATTAGAAGATTAATACATTATTTGTGACTTTTTACCTTTCCTTGACAGTCTGCCTTTAAACAGTTCCCTGGGCAGAATTTTAAAAAAATTGCAGTGAACATCACACCTTAAATGGCTGGGCATCAGGACGCCCTAACTGCAGCATTTTAATCAAAAGACAAGACAAGGAAAGTTAATTTGGAAAGCATATTTCAACAACCAGAAATTCAAAGTGCTCCAGTAATTATTGTCTAGCAGAGACCTGCATTTTAATCCTGAAACAATGCACTGAGCCAAAAACAACAATATTTTTAAAATCTAAATTTATTGTAAATTTAAGAGCACAAAGTAATGTTAAATTATGAATCCGAGAGGTTTCAAGAGTCCTGATATTGCAGTAACTTACGACAGGTGGGGCGCTGTAGGATGCGTGTGGATTGTTCTGAATCTCCCATAACCCTTCATTGAATCCCTTCCGTTTGTTGGGCTTTCCATAGCGCTCGCTGTACTTTTCATAGGCAAAAAGGTCTTTTGCTGCGAGAAATGCTCTGTAAAACAGGCAGATAAAGACAAAAATGTGCTATAAAAAACTATGAAGTTATCACTAAACAACAGGTTAACATTTAGTATGCTGTGCTGTCCAGAGACTTTAGAGCAGCAGACTGTGCCACCTAGTGATAGACTAATATACTGCAAGTGCCATCTTGTCAAACAGATGGTGCCTGATGCCAGATCAGACATATCAACACATTGCTCAGAAACATACTGCACACTCAGACAGACACCAGTCAATGGTTAATAGTTAGTTATCAGAAAAGAATAAAGCTTAACACATGAGACTGACAAGCAACAGTGTGAGATGAAAGACGTTGTTGTCACACCACCTCTCTCAAAGAGGATAACATGCAAACTAATAGATGAGTCAAGGTTCTTAATTGATAACTGCCACAGCCAATTCAACTATGCATGACAAAAATAGTAACTGCTACTTTAGTCATGAATTTTAGTTGCTGTTATAATTGAATGGTATCTTTTCCATGAGAAAAACATGCAGGATGCATTAACATGCATTTAGTTATAAACAAGTCCATGCATTTTAAACAACTTCTCTCCCAAACAACTGATCATAGAAGTCCTGTACTCACGTTTCGTGAGTCCCAAAGAAGAAAATTGGGATTTTATTAGGAGGTGGTTTCACTGCTCCATCAGCCACATCTTCAATCTGTAAACAAGGAAGACTTTCAAGTAAAGAAACAAAACCAAAAAAAAAAAAAAATGACATGACCAAAAAAATAAATAAAAAAATGGCACCCAAACATGATGATAGCATGTACTGATTTTTGTTATCCATATAAAACAAAATATTGCCGACTCTTTGTTGAATATTATGGTTGAGTATGTGTGTGTTTTTTTTAAACAGAGAAGAGGGTTTCTCGTCCAGCAGAAATGCAGTTATCTCAAACGTCATATCCAAAATAAAAACCTTAGCTTCCCTACTGTACGTTTCCATGCAGATTAACGTTAGGCCAACAGCGTCTCATGCAAATGATGCTGCCCGTGCACTGCCTGAGGGCCTAACACTCAGTCTGTCAGCCCAATAAAATACATAAGTAATTTACTTGTATGATACGTATTCATGTTAGACAGTGTGGAGGATACACAGAGAAGCTTCTCCAACGTCCCATGCAGAGCAGCTCATCCCCTCCGCCCCTCCGGCTGCTGCTGCTAACGTTACTTGCTTACCCTGGCTGGCCAGTGGGGGTACCCCTTCATTTTAGCGAAGACCAGGTCTCCGGGCTGGAAATTGTGCGGCATTGTCCCGCTCCTCAGTGCAGCCGGGGTTTTAAAAGTATTCGCCTGCGTATCTTTGTCTGTGTCTCTCTTCGTTTGCGCTTTTTTTCAGGTCGACACGAAACCTGGAAACGATGGTGTTAGCTAGCAAGCTAACAGTATACTAACGTTACCGCGAGAGGAGACGTTGGAGGGAAGATAGCAACAGCGCTCAGTGCACTTCCGGTAAAGTAGCGGTTTCTGTCTTCAAAATAAAGCTCTAACCAGTCGATACAAAATGATTTAAGTTTAAGATCGTTCTTGCATTTCAAGTGACAATGCAGTATGTATTTTTACCATAAAAAATTAAACAAATTTCTACCATTCTTATCCACTATTATAAATACAGACACTGTCATATTACGACGTTATCCATTATGCATATAAACATATTTTGTTTGTTTATTGTCCTTATACTTTTTCAGTACAAAATACCAATGTATAATGTACATTTAAAGTGTATCCTCACTTAAAAATCATTGGCAAGCTTTGCTTTACAGTGCACAGAATACATGTAGCTAATTTTACTAATGCACAGTAAAGCAAGCATACAGGAACTAAAACGTTGTATGAGTTGTCGAATACATGTAATAATTATAGTAAAATAGATTAATGATTATTAGATTATTGCACAGGAATAATGCAATATTTTAATTGTATAATCGCAGCACTTGAATAAATGTAATTAATAAACTAAAATTAATATAATTATTAAACTAAAATGATTGTTTTATTGCACTAGGTAATATAAGCATTGCGGTAGAAAACCTGTATTTCATGAACAAAAAATATATATATTTTCTAGAATAAGTGTAATTGTTGCTGTAGTATAAACGTAATTATTGCAATTATAATATTAATTATTATCGTAAGTATAAATACGAGGGGGGGTCAAAGTTGGTCTTGCTGGATCAATTAAATGTTTGCATATAAAAATGTTTTCAATTATGTAAAGCATCTGAATTTTAATTTTACAAAGTTAACCTCCTTCGTGGTCATACCGGAAATACAATCTTCCAATGTCATGAGACGCTTCACTGATCCGGATGAAGCAACCCGATCTCTCCCACGCGATACGACGACCACGACGGAAGTCCCGTCTTCTCGGCAGCGTTATTGGCTGACTCACGGTCAGTTTCCTCCTCACCCAATAACATATCTCAATGTGGAAGGCTGCATTGACCTCCCCCTGGATTCACCTCTAATCAGAAGCCATGTTTCGCTCTTTTAGACGCGTTCAGCAGTTTAACTGCAACCTCCTGACTTTGCAAGGAGTCAGCGTCAACTCCAAACTACTCATCAGCACGTCCAGAATGGCCGCTTCGGAGTACAGGATCGAGCGGGACACGTTTGGTGAGCTTAAGGTCCCAGTGGACAAGTACTACGGCGCCCAGACTGTCAGATCTACCATGAACTTCAAAATTGGGGGACCCAGTGAGAGAATGCCAATCCAAGTGATCAAGGCCTTTGGAATCCTGAAGAGAGCAGCGGCTGAAGTTAACAAGGAGTTCGGCCTCGACCCAAAGATAGCAAATGCAATCATCCAGGCGGCAGATGAGGTTTCAGCTGGTAAACTGGATGATCATTTCCCTCTGGTGGTGTGGCAGACTGGCTCTGGAACTCAAAGCAACATGAACGTTAATGAGGTGATCAGCAACAGAGCTATTGAGATCCTGGGAGGGAAACTGGGCTCCAAGGACCCCGTCCACCCCAATGATCATGTCAATAAGAGTCAGAGCTCCAACGACACTTTTCCCACTGCCATGCATATAGCTGCAGCCACAGAGGTACACCATGTCCTGCTGCCTGGGCTGCAGACGCTGCACGATGCTCTGGCCGCCAAGGCTGAAGAGTTCAAAGATATCATCAAGATTGGACGCACACACACTCAGGATGCTGTGCCGCTCTCGCTCGGACAGGAGTTCAGCGGCTATGTCCAGCAGGTTAAGTACAGCATTGAGAGAGTGAAGGCCGCCATGCCAAGAGTGTACGAGCTGGCAGCAGGAGGCACAGCAGTAGGCACAGGACTCAACACCCGCATTGGCTTTGCTGAGAAAGTAGCGGACACCGTTGCTTCTCTCACGGGCCTGCCATTTGTCACCGCCCCCAACAAGTTTGAAGCCCTGGCGGCCCATGATGCTCTGGTTGAGCTGAGTGGGGCTCTGAACACCGTGGCTGTCAGTATGATGAAGATCGCAAACGACATCCGCTTCTTGGGGTCAGGACCCCGCTCAGGCCTGGGAGAGCTCATCTTACCAGAGAATGAACCAGGAAGCAGCATCATGCCAGGCAAGGTGAACCCCACCCAGTGTGAGGCCATGACCATGGTGGCAGCCCAGGTCATGGGTAATCATGTTGCAGTCACCATCGGGGGAAGCAATGGGCACTTTGAGCTCAATGTCTTCAAGCCTATGATGGTAAAGAATGTGCTGAACTCAGCTCGGCTACTGGGCGATGCCTCCGTTTCCTTCACCAACAACTGCGTGGTGGGCATCGAGGCCAACACAGAGAGGATCAACAAGCTCATGAACGAGTCTCTCATGTTGGTCACTGCACTCAACCCGCACATCGGTTACGACAAAGCAGCCACCATCGCCAAGACGGCTCACAAGAAGGGGTCCACGCTGAAGGCCGTGGCTGTGGAGCTGGGCTACCTGACCGAGGAGCAGTTTGACCAGTGGGTGAAACCAAATGAAATGCTGGGGCCAAAATAAACTCAACAACATCAGAAGCACTACAAAACAAAGAAATTCCCTTTTTTCATGTGAGAAAAGACTTTCCAATTAATTTAGAGGTTGAATTGTATGAACAAGCATTCTCTGAATCCTGAACATCTCATCTGAAGCAGCTTCTTACTGTTTTTTGTTCTGGAAATGTTAACGTTCACTGTAAAACATGTCTGTCAACATTAACAGTAAATCCATCCATTTAACCAAACAATTTTAAGATGCTTCCTTACCCAGGTTCTCACACAAACACCAGTATGTCTTACACTTTATCACTTTTCTTTACAGCTATTGGCTGGAAAGTAATCCAACAAATGTTTTACAGTCACTGCAACTTTTGTAGGAGTGAAATGCTTCTATTTCTATACCAACTTCTTGTTTTTTTGGTATTTAAAGTCTGAAATACTGTTTGACTATTAGTTGGTACCCTCAGATGTTCATACTGTGCTGTCCAAAATAATTAAACAAGGACTTTGCCGTATATTCTGGTTTACAGTATGTGTGCCATTTGTGCAGCGTTCCAGTTCAATTAAAAATGTAAAAGCAAGTATATTCCGATTTCTGTCAACTTTATCATCATGATTTATATTGTTTACACATACACGCACAGATTTTTTAAAATCCATAATAGGTGATCTTCTATGGGTCAAAATCACATAGATGTATGCAATGCAAGAAAAAAAAACACGATAAATCAGTTTACTCAAATCTTTATTGCAAACAAGTAAATGAAACAAGAACTGATTTTAATTGTAAATATATAAAACTAGCAAACAAAATTGTGTTGTGCAAGACTTCTGTACAAATGGTAAATAGCAAACAGAATGACCATTTGCTCTTCTTCTATTTGGTCCAGCTGACCTTGGGGATATCATAATGCTCTGTCAGGGTATCCAGGTGGCGATTGAAATCCTGCAAATGGACATAAAGACAATACACTCATTTTTGCAGATATTCCTTTGTGCATAACTATTACATTGCACCCACTGCAATGTGTATTCCAGAAACATTAATTCATGCATCATTTACAAAAAAACAAAAACATCTTTATTGACCTCCATATAATCTAATAGGATAAATGTTAAATTTGATTTAAAAAGTCTGATTTAACAAGTCGAACTAGGAGGTGATATACCAGTTCAGACATGTCTTACCTCGACTCTGTGTTTGTGTGTCTTGGATGCCTTGTTCAAAATCCTTTCCATTTGCTGAAGACAGGAAGAAAAAAGTATTGAAAAATACACCAAGCACAATATCATGGTCAGTTTAGGTACTAAACTCATATTTGTCAGGAATAACATACCTACTAAAACTACCTTAATGGTGCAATGGCCTGCTGAAGATGGAAATATTCTTGACACATAATGGATATGAGATTGTTTTAAACATTTTCCCATACACTTAGGCAGTGGATGCTGCATCATTGTACATTATGTCCCAACATTCACTGTCTGAAACAATGAACTTTGTCCTATAGGGAGAAAAGTGCTGATAAACAGAGTCTATAGTAGTTAGACCTTGCTCAGGGTCTAACAAAAGTTCTGGTAAAAGCTTGTGTTTTCACCACAGGAATGAAAGTCTAGATTAAATTCTGGATCCATTCAATTCAAATCTGCAAATAAGATAATAATCTTAAATCCACATAGCAATGCACTGCTAGTTGGGAAGCTAAGTGCTCAACATCTTCTAGCGCATAATGCAATAATTAAAAACAAGTTATTTAGATTTGTGTTTGAGGGAAAAAAAAAATTGTAAAGTAGTTTGTTGGGGCTTACAACACCCCCCATCTGCATCCGGCAACAATCGCAGAGTGGCTTCTTTACTCTTTTGTGTCCCATGGTAGTCTGGTTGGAATGTGTTACAGACTTCAGTCGTGGCTGCAAGGACAGCAGCAGTCAGAGCTTTTTGGCTAACTCTTCCACTTCTCTTAAATCTAACTTTCCACAGCCTTATAATAACAGTTATCAGCAATGTATCTACTTCAAAGCCTTGCTCAATCACTTAGGCTATTAAATACCTTAATACCTAATACTTACCCTCTTCTCTTGCATCTTGTCAAAGGCAATCTGTGCCGGTGTCCTTTTATCAACGTATGCCTTTTTGGTTTTCACCTCCTCATCTTTTTGACTGGTCGCTACCTGCTCCAAGCGATGCTTACTTTCTTTATCCTTCTTCTTCTTTCTGGGGAAAAAAGAATGACCGGAAAGGCTAGTTGGTGAGGGGCTTACCAGGCCAAATAAACTATTATCTGGATTTTCAATCTTGAAAAGCGCTGTGATACCTATCTGAGACGAACCTTGACTTACTTTATGAATATGTAAATATTACATTATTTTGGTTCGATATGAAATATTTCTCAAGATGTTTACTGCCCCTGTCCAAAAAAATACAAGAAAAAAAAATTATGGATTGATGCTATAATAAAGGCTTTATTTGGGGTCCATTTACGTGATATGAAAAATTTACTCACAATACAAATTGATTCTAAATAAATCAAACACACAACAGCCCAATATATTTAATATTAATTATTATTAATTAATATTATAATTATTAATATATAATATTTTGAAACATTTCATGGAATGAAGAATACTAACGAAATGGAAACAGTAGAAACTGAGTTTGTTGTCTGTGTGGATTAAATAGTACAGAACCTCTATGTAATTTGCTAACGCTGGCCCGTGTTATTGTCGAATTGGAAACATGTTGTTTGGACATGATTTGAAAGCTTCAATGAAATAACTCAAAGATAAAAACCAACGTATCAGAATACCATTTAAAAATGTATTCTCCCAAATGTTACTTTATCGTGTTCACATAATCTCAGCAACGTTAAACAACACCGTAACACTGTATTTTTCCGATAGCAAACATGCTAATATTAGCCTCGACTGAATGCAAGGCGCTTTCATCAGTTGCGACTGTCAAATGAAGGACTTTGTTTATTATACCATTGCCTGTCATAAAAACTGACAACTAAATGGCACAATACTTACTTTTTTCCAGCTGAAATGCTCCCAACACCCTTTAATTTCATGGCACTCTTCTGGATCGTGGCGTATTCGGACATTTTCGAGAAGCTCCTAATCGTCTTCTTCTGCTTTGTTATGGTGGAGCCAGACACTCACACGGCGGTGCTGCCCCCTTTCGGATTGAGGAAAAATGGCTCCATTGTGATACTGCAGTATGTCTTCCTGCCCACAGAGGGGCAGCTGATCATTTTCACACAGCGAAACACAAAGCACAAAACGGAAGTTGAAAGCACTGTGAAAGTCAAACTGTAGCATGGTAGGCTACGTTTTCAAATAACCTACAGTAAAACATGTCTGGGTACGGTTTATTTAGGATAGTCACGTTGTCAAAATGCATCCCTCCCAGCGCTACAACATCGCTGTGCAGGACGAACATATTAAACAGAATACAGACATGTGGATATGCTAAGAAAGTGGGTGAGTAAAGAGGATAACAAATGCATCGTTTCTCTGTTCATTATATCTTACTGTTCCCCAGGATCTGCTGTGAACTATCTATGGTAAATGACTGTTATGTATTAAGGTTGGCTGTTTATATTAATCCACTGTGCATTATAATGGTCGATGATAGTTTATTATCGTTTATATATTCATTCACAGTTCATCCACCGATCCCAAGCAACCGTGTCAACACGTGCCATTAAACATTATTATTTACAAAATCTTTGTCATTTTCAATATAGATAATACCAGAAGTAAACAAGAAATGAGAATGCCATGAATTGTATTATCAACCATTTATATAGACAAGGAAATGCATAAATACTGAATTAGCTAACAAAAGACTGTAAATTATGTCATGCAGTCACCCCCACCCACCCCCCCCATCATCTCGTCATCTTGTATAAATAATAAATCCCTAAAAAATAGTTTTTCTGCCTGTCGTAAAGCAAAAATACAACTCAAAATCTTGTCATTTACATGAAAAAAAGCAAGAAATGACTGACTCAAGACACCGAAGTTGCTTACAACCTAAATGACCAAGAAGTGGACTAAGAAGGGGCAGTGCTTGCTCTGTTGCTGTTGTTTTTTTTTTTACTTTCAATTTATTCATACTCTGATCACAATCAACATTACGATAGTTCTGTTTAAAAACTGCAAATATCTGTGTCCTGTTGTTGGCAGTGGCCAAAGGAAAAGGGAAAGGCATGGTGAAAGAAGAGCTCAAGGGCCCAGAGGTGTGTACAGACACTGTCAGACTAACCACTTATGCAGTAGGGGTCAACATCTTCAAACAAGGAGATGACCCCCAGCTGAAGCCACCTGAGGAATATCCAGAGTGGTGAGGATATATTTCTTTATTTTTGCCATGTTTTAAAGTTTTCTCTTTCTTTTCATTGTTTTCTAGATTTCTGTTGAGGAAGATGGTTAAATGGCAGTAAATAAATGTGGTTTCAGTTGTAAAATAGTGCACATGTTGTACTCATAAAAGGATTTTTTCATAAATGAAAATTGAAAAACTTTTTAGGCATCACATGCTGCCCTTTACTATAACTATAGCTCTTAAACCTTTATATATAATTATATACTAAATGCAAGAGTGATGTTTTGGCAGCTGAATAGTATTCTGGAAGATAGACAAAGGGTATTGCAATAACTAGGGGTAACTTAAAACATCAAAGTCCATGTATGTTTAAACATACCTGGACAAAACATGTGATGTGTCTGTACGGATGTGTTTTCTCTTTCATTCAGGTTGTTCCAGCTGAATCTGGGACCAGCCAAGAAATTACCAGAGCTGCAGCCAGACACCTGGGAGTACTGGAGGCGTCTGAGGAAGGAAAACATGTGGCGTAACAACAAACTCCAAAAAGGGAGAAGGTTTTAGGCCTTCACTGGACTGACAGAGGTTTTTCTCAGACTCTGTGAACTTAAACTTCTGACAGGGTGTCCGATCAGAGTTCATCTTCATGAATGAAATATCATTTACACCAACTCTCTGCCACTTCCAGCCTGTTCTTTGAAATGATGCTGCATATCTGAGGGCCGTCAGGTGATAATACGTGGAAGCTAAAGAAAGTTCTCCCTCTCTTCTCTACATTGATTGTTATGTTGAAAAAAAAAACCAAGTGGAAACAAACAGCAGTTGGATAAGCAACTTCACCACTAGGTCCATTTAGCAATTGTTCTGGAGCTTTCAGTTGTATTAAGGTATATGGAAGAAATTATACCTCCTGATACCTCTTTTCATTCGTTTTAAAAAGTAAAACATAAACTCCTGGAAACATAAAAGTTAAACAGTCTACCTTCTTATGTTCTGTTTCATCTGTGCAGTTTTGGTTTGAAATTCAAATTTTAGTCCATTTACAGAGCTTGGTTACTTTCAAATGAGTAGTTAATGGAGTGGTTTAAATATGTTGATTCGATAAAGTGCCCTTTTTTTACACATCACATGCTGAAGGTGTCATACAGCTTTGCTTAGATGTCATCAAATGGTATTTTCTATAAAAATTTAAAGGTAATGTAATGTATCCTAACTGATACCTTCAGGAGAGGCCATTGTGGTGAGATTGTTTTGTCAGTATTTGAAAGTGTTTTTACACATACTTGGTTCAGGGGTACTGCATTGCATTGAATTCATTGGAACACATGTTTTTCCTGTCATATTCCTAGCAATCATTTTCAATTTGTGTTTTTTTTTTTTGTTTTTTGTTTTTTGCTTATAAACACGTTATAAATAAATTGGAATATGTATATGTTCTGCAAATGTTGCCTTTTTATTCTTTATTTTCCTCATCATGATATGAACCAGGGAGCTACTACTCCCATATGCTAATGTAACAATGCAAAGGCTATGAACAAAGTAAAGTTATGAAAAATTCACAAGTCAGTTAAGAGCATTATCAGCTCCTTGTAAGAGTTGTGGGGTTTTCATGTTGTAAATGTTACGAAACGATAATTTTCTTTCTTTTCTTTAAACCTTATTCTATCAACAAAACAAGCCTTATAAACCTTGTGTATATAGAATAAGTTTATCAATACAAGCACACCAAGAGGACCAAATTATGTAACTAAAAAAAAAATACTCATAACAGTAATTAAGATGAGTTCAATTCATTTAATTTCAAATGTACAGTTTACCAAGGACATACAGCTCTGAAAAGCAGGCTTTTGTCTGAATTTATGAGGCAATTATTGTACTCTTTAACTCCACGGCATTTAGCAGAAAGGTGGATTTATTTTCACATTTTCTGTAAAAGTTGGCTTCATAAATGGAAGTTGCCATGACAACGCTGTATGCAAATGACGGGCTGCCGGGGATGGCTGAAAAGAGGAACCGAAATGAAAAGCAAATGATCTGGGGGAAAAAATCATGTAAGACTGGAATACTGGTGGGGGAAACGTTCAACAAGCTGCGTTTTGATATAAAAGGCACTCGTTCCTCTTCCTCCACTGCCGCCCTCGATGACCTCCCGGTGAAGTCGGTAAGTTTGACTTCTAAGCCTAAAGTTCGCTAACGTGTGTGTGTGTGTTAATGGCGGAAGCGACGAGCAGCAGCACAGTTATTGATCGTCGTTTCTCATTTTTTAGCTCCGTCACCTGAATAATTTCCTGGATAAGGTGAAAGTCTTCTGCGGCGTGCGTTCAATTTACGTACAGGCTCTTCATTAAATTGACTCCGGTGGAAGAAGTACAGTGTAAAAGTAAAGGTACTAATACCATACCGCGGAATTAATCAATTACAAGTAAAAGTAGAAAAGTACCATTTCAAAGTAAAGTACTCCTTATGTAAAATACAGATTGTTTGTAAAATCTTGTGTAGTAAAAAAGAAAAGAAAAAAGAAAAAAAAAGTAACATTAAATGGAAATGCCCAAATAAAGTACACACACCTCAGTATTGTCTTAAGTACAGTACTTAGAGTAAATGTACTCAGTTATATTCAGGCACAGGTTTTCTACAGTGGAAGATGCAATCACAAAATTTACAAAAATATCAGCTTCAGAATGTGCTCAAAGTATCTAAAATTCCTGTATGCAGAATGACACACTCAGACTATGATGTGTATAAACATCATCTAACTTTAATAGCTAATGCTGGCAGCTAAATGAGTGGAATAAAAATTAAAATATTTGCCTCTAAAATGGAGTAAAGTAAAAGTAGAAAGTTATGATATGGTAATACTCAAGTAAAGTACAAGTGCCTCAAAGTTGTATTCAATTACAGTTCTTGAGTAAATGTACCAATTACTTTCCACCACTGGTTAACAACCTGTCGATTTGTAGCGTAGCCACCATCTCAACAAACGTAGGGAAATTCCTTCAACAATCAAAGCATGCGGGTCATCACTGTTGTGGGGACAGGTTTTAGCACCTAAAGTTTCACTTGGAAGGTTCCTGTTTGTCTATAGATCTGTAGGTCTGCTCCTGGTGACACATATGAAAATGGAGGAGTGTAAAATGAGCATTGGGTCTCTGAGTGACCAAGTCCTGAACAGGCTGTCCAAAATGCTGGACAACTCCACCTGTGGATGGAGACAGCTGGCCAATGCTGTGTCTGAGCAGCCAAGATTCCACTGCAGGTGAGACATTGAAGGCATCACACAAGAGAGGACACACTAGTCAGTCATTTCCTCATCTGTTTTTATAACTATGTAACTTATGTATTCAAAGTATTTGATGTGTGATAAACATGTCTGCACATTGCTGTATCTTTTCCCTCCCTGCAGTGAGAGAGAGCTGACCAGCTGCTCACTGCAGGTGCTGAGTGCTGCAGGCAGCCCAGGACGCACCCTCCTGGCTTGGCTCGCTGACCGCACCTGCCCCCTGGACTTCCTTCTCCACTGCCTGGAGAAGATCGACCACCAGGAAGCTGTGCAGTACCTCACCAGCACAGGTAAAGGGGAAGTGGCTAGTGTTGTCATGCATATGTAAAGAAAAAAACTAAAAGAAACTGTTAAAGTATAAACACCTCAGGTCCTGAGATAAGCTAAAGACTGTCTTCCAGTAGGGTTTAACACTATATCGTACTTAGGCTGCTTGTCCTTTATTTAAGCCATTAAATTTGAAAATATAAATAGTAAAGATATCGGTGTAAGACTGTAAAATACTAGTTGTTGATGTAAAGTTGGCTGTATATTTGAACATAAAAGCATGTAAATGCCTTCAAGCAGAAAAAAAAAATTCAAGAATGATCCTGAAAATGAGCGTAGGCAAACATTTCCATGCACTTTTTCACACATTAAAATGGCATGCTTGACTG
>JAOWBC010001052.1:16678600-16690205 GCA_028566105.1 Hypoplectrus providencianus | reverse complement strand
TTTTCCTTCGTGTCAGATGGAGCTCTTGTTTGAGTTTTTAGGTCATCTAATGGAAAACAATAAAGTGACCTCAGAACAAATTGACACAGGCTGATGTGTAGGGACTCAAAGCGTAAACACATTCCTCAGTGGCAAAGGACAAATGGGCTTGTAGTTACCGGGCTGCTGGCAGCACATGTGGCATTTTTCCTTCAGGGAGTCTCCGGGACAGTCACACTGCTGCAGGCTGTGCTTCAAACACACAGACTCGCTACAGACCTGCAGAAAGATCCAGAGACCCTCATTAAAAAGAAGAATGTGTTAAGTTTCATCAGCTCTGGTCTGGGATAACTTTGAAGATGCTTAGGTCCATAAAACCTTGGAAAACCTATTTTTTTACTCAGTTGTGGATTCAAATATCTAAAAAGGGTTCTTGAAATTCTCAAGTTTTACAATACATCATTTCATTTATCCACAACAACGTCACAATACACAACCATGGGCTGAAATGCTAACAAGTACGTGTTTCTAGTTTAACCTACTAGATTCAACCATAGAATACGATTATTTTGGCACTCTATGTCTATCAGAGAGGACAATTGGCTGTCAGCAAGCTAACGTTAGCTATATGTTAGCAAGCTAAAGCAGTACGCTATACTGCATGAAACACTGAATAAGCCACTTTTACTCTCCTCTTATCTTTGTCATCTTTTAAGTGCCTGATGAGTTTGCACCACTGTGTAATGTAAGTAATGTACACATTTGTGAATAAATAAATACCAGGTTTAAAGAGTTCTTCAGAGAGTTCTGAAGAACTGAAGCTACATTTGTTTTCAGCTCTGTTTATTTTCACATTTGAGTGAGTCAGCTGTCCTGCTTTCTGTTGATTTTTATTCTTAGAAGGATTTGAGCATTCAGCTGAAAATAAGTTGGCGGTAATAATTTAGGATTAGTTTGAACACTAAAACTAAAACTCTGGGTCCTTTTTCATGCATTTTTAAATTCCTTTACTTTTCCAGTTACTCTGCTGCTTGTTACTGCATGAGGTCCTCAGAGGTTAGGATAGTCAGCACCTCGGAGAACAATCTATCCAGAAAGCATTCACAGCTGGACGACATTCCTCTACTCTCCTGCTAAGAGGCCAAAATGTCATCAGAGGATGTTTAATGATCGAGGAAATCTGATCAACATAAAACTTTACTGGAGTCACGTACTGTTGTATCCTGGTAACAGATTTTCTTAGTAACACAGTGTTGTAATGGTGCATTTGTTTACAAATGAAGTGTATTCTGAGAACACTTATTGGACAGCTCATTGAATCCAGAAGATCGTATCGACATGCTAGCCGATGCATAAACAGGAAACACTTCACATGGAACTGAATTGGCTTTGCAACATAAACAATAATCTATGAATAGCCCCAAACTATTTTGAACTGCATTAAAAACAAAGAACATTTTTTGGTTCATCTAATTAATGCTTTAGTCAATTTTTTGGGGTTTAAATAGCCTCTTTAAGAAGAAGATAAAGATTTGAAAAACTTCAGCCACGCTCAACAGTGGTAACAGTGGTGTCGTTTTCATGAGATTGCGGTGCATTACAAAAACATGGCCATTACAAAAACATGGTCATTCTCTGCTCCCGTAGAAACGGGCAAGTGGCCCCCTCCCACTTTTATGTGTTTAGTTTAAGTCTGTGTTGCGGCTTGTATGATCCTGTTGAAAAATAGCCAAAAATCTGTTTCAGTGGTCAGAAAAGATCTGAATGTCAAGTTGTTGAGAACTAAGGAACTCCATCTGCTGATGAAGGTCATGTGATAAGACTGAAAGCTCCAGAAGAGCTGCTGAATGGACCTTATGCTGTTGACACTAAACTCTGGCACAGAAAATGATTTTCTCTTTTGAGGACCAGCTTTGCAACATCATACGTTGGTGTGGGACGTGACTGTCTCACCCCGTTCATGCAGACACGCGTGCCCTGACTGCAGACTGTCAGGTTTTCCTTGGCGCTTGGCTCGGGGCAGAACGGGGAGAGGCCTGAACACACGCCCTCCTGCAGACAGTCTGTCTCCTCATCGCAGGTCAGACCTTCTGGCTTGAACTCACACTCCTGACCACAGCAGAGGCCCTGACTGGGACTGAGAGATATACACAAAGAGTCAGGCAGCAGATAAATGAGAGCGCCACATGAAAACAGAACAAAGCCACACCTACAAGATGGAAATCAACAACATAGTTTAGATAAATGTGGCGTGTGGCTTTAATTAGCAGGGATGAAAGTGAGAAATAAATCAAACTGAACCAATGCCAGTACACTGTAAACGTCTGGATGCAGATGAAAAAAAAGTAAATTCTCCTCTTGCAGAGATTAGGAATGTGAACTTTTTCATTTTATTAATCAAAATTTTTGTAACCTTTGTAGTTCTTCATTTTTCAGATATGTTTGCAAGACCAGACAAATAGCAGACAAATATTACTAAAAATGTCATCCTTGTTATATGGTACATATGAGTTGCTGGTCTAATTTAACCTTGTATGTGCATGAAAAACAGAACAAACAAAAAACAAGTGTTGAATTCACACGGTCCTCATAACGACTTCACTTCTGGCATTTATGTACTTTTTATTAACTGCATAAAATGTCTTTTATGAGAGTTTTTCTCCCCTAAACCTAAAGGTTTTGTAACCTAAATTCAATAAAACTGCAACTTTCTTTACAACTTTGAATGATGGGTGTATATGTGATGACCAGTGCTATTTTTAGAAAGCTTCGCTGTCTACCGTGAACAGCAAAAGGCTCATGTGTGCCTTTATTGATGGTAATGACAAATGATCTATTTTGTTGTTTAGGATGAAAATGCTAAATTATAGCTTTTGTACAAACAAATGCTAATTTTTTGTGTTATGCAATGCAATTGATGCAAATTCCACATCTACTTGCATTTTGCCATTGGCTTTGCATTGAAAGTCTGCACAAATAAATATAAACTAGCATCTGCCCTTCTTCGTCAGCTTGTTTCATGTCGTCACATATCCCAGCATTCTTTGTAAAGTGTGGTTCTTTCTTCTCATCCACAATAAATAGCAGCACTTTTTTTTGTCCTTCTGTTCTGTGTACCTGCAGACTTTCCCAGGCTTGAGGTGACACTGGACTCCCACAGGCTGTTTGGCGCTGTAGCAGCAGAGGTCTGAGTCGTTGTGTCCGATATCACACTCCTCACCTTCCTCTACAATCTGGTTTCCACAGATGGGCTGATCACTGACTGGCCAGAAGGAACAGACACGCAGATAAATACACACAAGTTAACTCACAACAAGTATCCACAGTGCCTGGTGCTCAGTGTAAACCTTTAGGCTGATCTATTCTTCCTCACCCTCAAAGCAGTCGTCCTTCTTCAGCTTCAGGATCCTGCTGATGTGTTCGATGCTGCAGGGTGAGAACTTATCATTGTTTTCACGCACCTCGTCTGTGGCGTGAGGGAACATCAGGTACCTGCCTTTACCGCCGCTGGAGCCGAGCTTTCCGCAGTTTGAGCCCTCATCGTGCTGAAACACACCAGAAATGAACTCTTAACTGATGTGTTTTTGTGGATATATTCTGTATATACACTCTGAGCAAATGGAATAAGTGGTCATTTGAACATTTCCATTAAAAGTACTCAGCCCGAGACAAAAACAACAAGGGAAGCAAATGATGTAACCAAGCTGAAGCCGTTTGGCTCCATTCTCGTTATAGGTCATCACTGACTGACAAAATGTTTTCATGGACAGCTATTTCACAGGCCCTCTCTGAACGTGCAGCTTTTTGTAACTTTTACAGTTATCTTTGTAATATTTCATATAAAAATGTATCCTAAGGCAGTCAAAGTTTTTCTTGAATCTGATGACCATTAAACAGCAAAAGAATGCTTATCCAGTCCAGAAAACTCCACCCGATTTGGTCTGAGATGTATTTTCTGGAAGTTGTGTACCCTGGATGTCAAACAAACTGATGAATTAAGAGTCAAGGGGATATGTTGAAGTTAACACGGACACATGTGGAGGGAACGCGTTTTAATGTGGGTAGTTCTGCATCTGCTGTTGATTACTTTAATGGATGTGATTTTTATAGTCTTCACTATATCTGTCAGTATCTGCTGCTCTGCGGTTAACACAACTGCATGGGAATTTTGAGCAACACAGGCTACAAATGAGCCAAGATATTCTTGGATTATATTGTAATTTTCTGTTTCTCAGCAATTCCAGCTGACAGGTTTACTGTTGCTGCCTTGATGACAATGTTAATGTAAGAAAGTATTAAAAAAACAAACAGAAAAAGCATAGAACAGCAGATACCGGTAAATATACTAACTGTTCTGTACTGTCAGTCTGCTGATTCCTTTTTGTGTTTATGTCTTAAACACCTGCAGTGGTTTCACAGACACCCTCGACGCAGACATAACCTAGATAAAGTTTCAAGATGAACAACATGAAAAGAAGGATAAATGTTGGTGCTTTTCACTCGAGGGAAAACAAGTTCAGTCAAGTCCTCTCTAAATGAATCATAATTTTTACAGGACTCTATTTTATGTTATGCATATTATGTCTCAGTTAGTTTAAAGGGGAAATGTTATGCTCTTTGCAGGTTATTACCAGTATTTCGTGTTTCTACTTTAAGCTTACTATGCTTTATTGTTTAAAGTGCATTATCTATTCTTATACTTTCTGAATATCTTCACTAGCTGTTCTGAAAAAGTCTGCTGGATTGGCTTATGAGGGTTATGGGGGAACTTTGCAAAATTACTTTGCAAAGGCCATGGATGGAGATTCTCAGATAGGGGGTGATACTTTCTAATGGACATGCATGTGAGTCTGAATGGCTTGTTGAATCATATGTTTTGTGATCAATTTAACCTTCTTATTTTACAGTTTGTGGCACTCCAGATAATGTACTTCAGCTGTAAGAGTTATTAAAAATAATGGGCAGCTATTTAGATAATTGATTTTGTTATTTTTCAACCAATAATGATAAACATAATGTAGCTACAGCTACTCGTATTTGAGACTTTACGGCTTTTATTTCTTACATGTGATAAACTGAGTATCTTTTGGTTTTGGGCCAGATATTTGAAGCAGTAATTTGGCCAGTCAAAACATTTCTTTTTCTATATTTCAACATTTATTGCAGAAATAGTGCGTTCTGGTGGCACACCTGGTAAAAGACACTTTGTAAGCAGATGGCCTGGATTTGAATCTTTCTTAGAGCCCTTTTCCTGCATGGCTCTCCCTCTGTCTTCACTGTTAAATCTATATATCTCACCACTATCAATAAAGCTAAAATGACTAAAAGAAAAGTTGCTTACCAGCTGCACTGACATGTGTCATTTAAAAAAGAGTGAATAATTAAATCAAAACAAAATTATTGCAATGATAAATAAAGAATATGTAAATTATATTTTCATATTATATGTGCAGGAAATAAAAACAACGAAGAACCAAAGCGTTGACTTGGGTATGAAGAATGGTGGAACTTCACTGCTATCAGTATGGACTATAAAATATCCATTAAATCTGCAGGGAAATCACAGCTCTGAAAGCCACTATATGCTGGTCTGGCTGCAAGGGAAGTAGGCCAAAGGCCAAAACCTCAAATCTTTACCCACAATTCCCTCTTCATCACTGCGCCCCCTTCTCTCTCTCTTTCCTCCACCATGCCTGCTACAAATCTCAGGTGACGCCCCTGCTCAGATCTCTTCATGCGCTTCTTCCAACCTGTCCTGTCTGGAAACAATGAGACATGGCTGTCACAGGAGCCGGAGCACCAAAACTTACGGTAGTTTAACTTATCAGAAGTCTGCAGGGTGTAACATAGCAGAACTAATCTGCTCAGAAACGCCTCAGAGGACTCTTTGGTGTGTGGAAGTGTGAATAACTGGAGGCAGGGTGAAAAGAGACCCTGCGGGTATTCTGGGCAGCGGGAGAAGGTTGCAGGTTTCAGCACACAAAGAGAGGTGCATGGATTTATGTGTGTACACAACAGTGTGTTATCATGGCGGAGGAGGTTGTAAATGAAAACAAACAGACAAAAACTGTCAGAGATCTTGATGCTGTGAGTCCGAGCCAATGCTCTCCATGAGACAAACCAGTCAGTACAGGCCAAGGTCTCTAATGCCCACATAAGTGAATCATTCACAGACAATTTGTTCTGGTGCAGCGCAAACAGCCATGTTAGCCCTGTGAGAATACGTGACGTAAGTCCAATGTTGGGATTCATCATGTTGAATTATCATTCAGTACACAACACGCTCTCTTGTTAGAGGCCCCAAGAGGGTTCAGAGTGAAACTGGTAAAGTTTAACAAAACATAACAAAAGCTCAGTGTAGTATTTGCAGATTTTTTACACAGAAAACTGATATGGTAGAAAGTGCCAGGTGTATCCTCTGTGTGCGTTGGGCACCAATAATGCTTTGTGTACAATGGTCTCTTGGCAGTTTTTAAAAAATGGCGACAAAAAGCCATCAGGCTAGAGAATTTCAAAATTAAATAAAACATATCTTTTCACTTAAAATTCAGATTAAAAAAACTCTTCCTCCATTTCAGTATTTTTTTTTTCTTTACAAAGCTTTGATGCCAAAACCACATTCATGTCATTCACTGATTTTGAAACTGTACCACTGAATCTAACGCACATGTCCAATTATACATTGATGTGAACCTGCGCAAGAAAGTTCCAGTTGTGTGTTATACTAGTGATCGCAAGACGGTTTTCCTTGCCTCTGCAGGAACTGACCAATCCTGAAAGCATCCAGACTTTGGTCAGAGATCCAGCATGCAGGATACCACAAACCTCAAATCAAAGCAGCTCAGTGAAAACCAGCTATCATTAATAGTTGGGAAAACACATTGTCCAGAACAGGATGCATGATTTCCTGTTAAACTTTTGCAACACAGTGCAATTGTGTTAGCATCTTAAACTCAGTGATGGCGACTGACCGGAGCACCCAGGCTGTGTCCGAGCTCATGAGCGAAGGTCAGCTGGACGTATCGAGGCGGCAGGAACTGGCCGTAGTTCTGAACTGTGACCAGACCCGTGTTCAGGGTGGAGGTCCTGCCGTTTCGCAGGGTGGTCTGCTTGGAACATATTCCTCCCCAGTTACCTGAAGGGCACACAGATGGGAAGATATGCAAACAGTTTGATTTTTCATTGACGTCATTTCAAGTAAATATTTTATAATATGACAGGCAGCCTTTGTTTTCTGATGTAACATTCCTGCATAATTTGTGGTTTTTGTTGAGTGTTCTGAAGTGTTTAACTGCACTAAAATGTTTTTGATTAACTTCAGATTTAATAGGCCTAATGGAAACATACCTACCTGTCACTTTGCACTGGTTGTGTAACTGACCTTGCACTACTGGAAATACCTTAAACCAACAATGTTTTGCTTCAGAAGCATTATCGACCTCTGAGGCCCCCCGTGGGGGAGGTGCAGACAGACAGACCAACAGACCTGCTGAGCTCCTCTAGTTTCACATCAAAGCCTGTAGACACATTTGGCCTCCAGTGGTCTCCATCTGCCTGTGGCTTTACGTAATATCCCTGAGAGCCTTTCTCAAAATTACAGACAGATGGATACATTCACATGGATGGAGGGATGGCTGCACTGTGACATCATCTTTCAGCTGGCCAGCCAGAGCTCAGCCTTTACAGGAGCTCATCCCATTGGTCAAACTGGGCACCTATGAATGTGACTCTGAGAGATGGCTCATGGGTTTGAGTAAAACTTGACTTCAAGTAGTTCAACAAGACCACCAAGAGCATTCTTGATATCTCACACTTTAATTTGGGTCAATGATTCTCATTATACATAAAAAATACTGAACCTTGTAAGATGCTCACCTGCTGAACTTCTAATCTAAGGTGGTCAAATGTTACAGTCTTCTTCAATGCAGCATTTAGTAAAATGGATGAAGAAACAGTGATTTAGGCCTTCCCTTATGATTGACATGTCGCTACAACAATCCAACAACTTGGTTGCTTAAAATATCTTGTTCAGTGTTTGGCTGAACTTAAAGGCACTCTGAGGAGTCAGCTCTTGATTTGAATAGCCTGGTTTTGCCAGCGTTAACTTGTGATGTAGAATTATTCCAGCTCCTTGTAAAGAAAAACAGAAATATGCTGCAAGTCAGATAGTGACAGACCACGTCAACATTTTTTTATGCAGTTGGTGACTGAAGCTGAAAAAGGTGACCTCTATTCAGGCTCCTCCTTGTCCATTTTCTCAGCACCAAATGAAAAGTACACCCCACAAGGAGTACACCCCTAGTGGGGTGGGTCTATATTCTCTCTCCATTGGTTTCCCCCATGTGTGGCTCATGCTTGAGGTCTCAGCACTTCCCATGCAGTAACGTGACTTTTATGTAATGGCTCTTACACAATGTGGTCAGCAGTACCATTTTGAGGGGTAAAGCTTGTGAGGTGTATATCTGGTAATGATATTCAGCGCCTTTTTCAGGGAAATCTGAGTTCACTATGTGTCACTGAGGGCTGTGGGAACCAGTCGTTGGCATCTGGCTCTTCCACCGGCATGTTTTTGTTACACAGAGGGTGTGAATGTGACGTCTGGGAATGGTGAAGGACGGTTGGAGGTTGAAAAACAAAAACAAAAGCGCCCCTTATCTGTGCTGATGTAGAAACACTGAGGGTATAGTAGAGGTTAGGAGCACTGCCATCAAACAGCAGGTGAAGGAGGCTGCCAATCAGGATACAGCAACCTGACATTTGATTTGATTTTATCAATGTTTGACATCACATGACAGCTCCTGCCAGAAATAAACACGTACATTGAAATGTTTAAGCTTAACAGAAAGAGGAGGAATTCCCATTGTCATGATTGATTGTTCTCCTCACTGCTAAATGCTGAAAGAGATCGGTTTAACATCCATACACTGGCCAGAGAGACCCCCACAGCCGCATTAATCGAGAATTCTGGGCGCATTTCTGCAGCATTCCCAGCTTTTGACCTAAAATGGCCCGCCCCAGTGGGCTATTCAAGGAGCTGGGTTTCCTAGAAAGAGCTTACTTTGGAGGGTTGTCCTGTGGTTTTTGGCAGCCAAGCAGAGAGGAGCTGCGATTTTGTCCCCTCCTCCCTCTCGTCTCCGCCACAGAAAGGAACCTCAATGAAAGACTCCTATTATTAGCTCACTGGACAATCACAGTCCAGAAAACAAACGACCCTCTGGATAGCTCTCGGATAATGTACACACACACTCAGGAGGACACAAGCACATACACACAAACACAAACAGGCAGAAACATACACCCATGGGATATAACACCCATTTAAAGAAATATTTGGTCATACAGTATCAATTAACTACATAGACAAACATGCAGGCCCATACACAACTACACACTTTCACACGGTTTAATATGAGCATATAAACAATAGTAAAGGGGCAGTCTTTCCTTGGATAAACAAGCAGGGGGAGTCCCAGGGTCCTAATGGCAGCTTTAACAACAAAAACAGACAGCGAGCGGTTCTGGCACTGAAAACACCAAGCACATTTCTCAGAAACATACAGTGGATGTAGTCTGGAAGTCGACCGGAAGCAATGTAAATAACGTCACTGCATCCAATGACTTTCCATCACTGCCCCCTTTGTCTCCAGAGTTCATTGACCTTTTTGCTGCAGATTTGAAAAGGATTCATTCACAGTGTTGTGAGACTAATTTGACCTTCACATCCACAAAAGGCTGTATGGGATAATCATGGGAAGTATTCAACCTGAGATGTACTGCTAAAGCCAATGACGTTATGTCTTTGGCTTGGTTTGTTTGTTATTTAACAGGGTTATATTAAAACTACAGGCCCGATTTGTCGGAAACTCTGCAGAAGAGTTTAGCATAGACGTAAGAGGCGGATTTGTGGGGTCATGCATTTTCTTTCAATAGAAAAGAAAGATAAACTCGGCATTATGTCAGAATCTTTATGTAATGCCATCCCTGTTGTTTCTGTACACTTTTAAAGAAGATTATTTTCAGCAGAAATGAATCATAGATTAGGTACACAAACTATTTTTTACTTTCGTTAATATTGTGAGATGGTATCATTAGTTTTGCATTCAAGGTTCCTGATTTAAACATTCACTTTCAAATTGTAAAGTTAATATTTTCAAACACGGTAGAGGTTTTTCCTCTCCAAATATGTTTCTTTTTTGGTGTCTTTATGATAAAACAAAAATAGTAAATTAATCAAACAGATGGTAAATAATTACCCATCTTATTGATAAAAGAGAATTGGAATTTGATTGATGGACGTTTGCGATAGGTGTGCAACATTGGAAATCCTTTAAACTGGTTGAGCCAGATTGTCTAAACTTTGTGATATCTCCTCAGACTGTTCATACAGATTTGCTTAAAGACTTCAGTGTCATCTAATTTGGACATTATCACATGATTTAGAGGCTATTATCATTCCATCCTAAATTAGGATAAGTACAGGCTTGCTCCACCTTCTAGCAGGTGTGCAGGTTGTTGTCAGACTATTCAGTAGGCTGCTGCATCAGCGTATTGTTGGCAGCACCGTCTGGTGGACAGAGAAATTATGAATGAGTTTAAACGGAAGTGATGTTATGGATTGTAAAAGCAAAGAAAAGCAAGACTGATCAATGGATAAATCAAAGAGATTCATACAAAATAACAAATGCTTAAAGGAATGGTGTAATAAATTATGTTTAAGCTATTGAAGTTGAAAAAGACTTAAATGAACTGAACCAAAGTGGTCAGGAGTGGAGTCCCAATGGTAAACAATTCAAGGTTAAAGGTTAATTAAAAATAAACAACTTAAGGAAACATATTTATGCTAACACTGTTATTGTTGAGAGGTTGTTCTCCCAGAAGGACAATACCATGACGCCAGCAAGCTTAACAACAGGAGTTATTGTGTGGTAAATGACTATTCCGCCCTCAATAAGTCTCCGGAGAGGAAGGAAAGTTACTGCTAAGAAAGCTTGAGGGTCACAAGATGCTGAGACCCGAAACCCCCGATGCATGAATGCACTTAAAGAGGTGTGAGTCTACATGTATGTGCACGCTGCTCCCTGCTTTAGCTGCAGCGGCACTGGGGTCTTAGAGTTTAATGGGCCTTCTATTTCCCAACACCAGTAATAAACTGGTGGAAGTGGGTTATGGAGACACGCAGGCCAAGCGTATCTGTTTCTGGAGGTCAAACATTATCCAGTTTAATACTCGGCGGTCACATGAGACAGAAAAGTCACAACAATGTCACTGCCACCATGAATCCACAATGTGGGTGTGTGTGTGTGTGTGCCTCACGTGAGGTGTCACCATGGCGATCAAGCTGTGGAATGCAGGCAGCAATCCCCACTAAGACGTCTGGGAGCGGGGTGTGTGTGTGTGTGTGTGTGTCTTATATATGTGTGTGTGGGTGTCAAAGGTTCACCGCTCCCTAACCACATGTCATTGTGGTGGTCTTCTTTCACGCCTCCCAGTTTAGCCAATCAAAAGCTATGTCTTGGTGAATGTCATAGAAACAAGCAGGAAGAACCTCCCCCCTCCACAACTGCAACATACGTGTCCGACTTCCTCCAACATAACAACAACAACAACAACAACAACAACAACAACA
>JAOWBC010001052.1:16654038-16666467 GCA_028566105.1 Hypoplectrus providencianus | reverse complement strand
TGTGTGTGTGTGTGTGTGTGTGTGTGTGTGTGTGTACCAGAAATAATGAGCAGGGAAGGGATTGCTAAGTGATTCAAGGAATCCAGGGGTGGACAGGGCCCCTGAAACATCCCAGGAATTAAGATATATTAGCTGTATCCCAATACAGGGGCTGCAATCTCTAAAAGGGCTGGGTCTATGAAAGTGTAAAGGCTGAAAAGATTTGCATTATTAATTTAGGCGCTCTGGCTACAGAGAATTTTCTATTTGCAACATTTATCCATCCATCGCCTATTCAAACTCATCCCAACTGGCATTTGGCAAGATGCTTGGTCCAGCCTGGACAGGTATCCAGACTGTCACGGGGTCAATACAGAGACAGACAACCATTCATTCACTCCTACAAGCAATTTAAAGTAAATTTGCATTAATGCATAACAAATTATAAAGTAGATTATGTCTGCATTTGTGCATTACAGCAGCATTCAAATAACCATGTGTTCCAATTCCTGCACAGTAAGCATGATAAGTAAAATTGGTGGGTGCATTCTAGCATCTACACGTTGAGAGGCGCCTTTGAGTTGAGGTGTCTAGTTGTGCCACTATGGCGCTTTCGTTTCCCAAATGCAGCCTTTGAAGGAAGCAGCCTCATGAATTGAGACAGAGCTATTATCTCTTTTGGGGCCCTGAGCGAGGGCCCCAGGCAGTGGTCATTAACTGCATTTGTCTGAGGGCCAGAGCTTTTCCAAGCAGACACTTCATGTGCTGGACATTTAAATTAAGAAAATATTATGTTCTTATGCCTAAATGGCCTAAATATTTTTAAATATTTCTTTCTTTCTGAAATTGTGTACTTTTTTTTTTTTTTTAACGATATCACTGTCAAAAGACACCGAATACCCATGGGAAATCCAGAACAAAATACTGATACTAGAAAATAATCTCAGACCTCCACCTGAGAAGCAGTTCACTGAGGAGTGATGGTTAAAAACTGGGGATACAGAAACGTCATTGGAAATTTGTTAACTTCCAGAACACATTTTTTCCTCATCACATTTTCTGAATTCATTAGCTCATTATTCTGCGGGCCAGCTGGTGGGACACATGTGGCTCATGGGTCTCCAGTTGATTATCACTTCCCTCGAGTTTCAAAAGTGGCCATTTCCTTTGTAAAAATCTGGTTAATATTTAGAAAATAGTTTAATTATCAAGCAGGAGATGACATTAAATCAAATCAGACATTTCACTACACATTTATGTTTTATTCTGATGTTTTCTGCTTTGTTTCCTCAAATGTAAAGTCTTTCAGTTTGAAGCCCAGTATAGATGCTGGGTCATGTGACTCTTCTTTACTCAACAGGTGAACCAATTATTGCTTTATGACCCTGGTCACAGAAAAGATAAACCGCTTATTTCTTTGAGACTAAGTTTATTACTTTCGGGATTTATGATGCAGAAGTTCATGTCATTTCCCAAACGGATTCTTTCAGTGATAAAAGCAAACTAGTGACCCCAGACAACTGCTTGTGGTGACCGGCATGTCTTACCAGCTAACACAAGACGGAGCAACCTCATATTCTCAGACACTTTATAAATAGAGGACCTACATTTGGAAATCGGCACTGTGGTCTTGAGAGGGAGCCATGGGGCAGCCTTTAGAAAGTGCTGTGATAGCTGATTTCACTCTGTGATTTACAACACCACTGGGATGTCTGCCTTCTTCAGATTGATGCAAGAGTGATGGAATTGCAGTCAAGGGACGCATTGCATTTGCATGGATTGGCTCGTCTCGTGTTGCTGGCAAACACACAGAATTCCACAAAAAATGCAAGAGGCCAAAAGGACTATATTGCAACAGAGTTCTTTCAACGGAGTTATGTAATTTAAATATACTGCTGCAAAATGTTGCACAGCATATAGAAAACAATGATGTGGCACAGACTCTGTGGTCAAAGCCTAAAAAATGGGGTTTTAAATTCCACAACTTACAGTAGAGTCACATGACATGGTAATCACTTTCACATGCCGTTTACAGTAATATGAGAGCAACAGAATCTGGCAATGTTTTGCCAGTTAGCTGGTCACCCATAAGAACTTCAAAGGGATAATGCTCAGTGTGTGTATGTGCAAGAATGTGTGCGAGAACACTCATTCAGCAGCGCAACATCTCTCTGGATCAGAGACACAGGCCAACAGTTAGAGACAGACAACACATGATTGGATCACACCATCCTACGAAAGTCCTGCAGCCAATCACAAACCAGCAGTTTGTTCTATACATGGCATGAGTGGGGGTGTGCTGTGGGGGTGGAGGTCTAAATGCCGGGCGTCGACCCACTGACGGAATTATTTCCAGACCTTTCTACTGTCCCATGTTCTCACTCTCCCACTTTTAGTTTGTTTCTGTATATCCTTTTTTCACATCATAATTCAAGAGATGCATGTTTCTGTCCTGGGTTACCAAACTTATAATACAACATTTTTTATTTACTACTTCTCTAAATAAATGTGCAATTAAACAAACTGCCAAAGTGTCACAGCAAAAATTGCCTAGAATAGAAAATGATTTCCCACATGAAAAATCAATATCACATTTCAGCCCAAACCACTCAGTCTCCTCCAATGTTGAGTTGGTAACAATGAATATGTTTGAAACCACACCAGCACAAAATGACGTATTTATTGTTTAAATTCTGGCAATATAGTTCGGGAGTTTTAGTTCTTACATGAGACGGCTCACATTTGGGGATTAGCCCTGAAAAACTGGGTCATGGCTTATGGAAAGAGACGTAGCTGTTGAGTATCAGGAATGTATGTTTTGGCGCTTTGAGCATCAACACTCAAGTGTCATCATTTTCTATTACATTTGAGAGAAGGCAGAAATCTCCATGGCTGGTTTTGGGATGAACTCTCACTTTAAGTTGTTAAACCAGGATGTGTCTTTATCGAAAGTCCCTGCTTGTGTGCCCCAAGAATGACCCTTTGGTCAGGCCACAAATTATACTTTTGTCGTAGTGCTTGCTCCCCCCCCCTGCTCATGAGAGAGTCTGTGCACACCTCTCCACAGGAACACACACCCATTGCTTGGATCACACCTCTGATGTATTTAACCACAGGGCCCATTCTTCTTGCTTATGTTCTTCATAATAACACAATTCACACGCTTGCAGGGAAACCTCATGTAGTCCAGATATGCCGTATCAACCCGCATCCTCCACATTTACGCAAGTGATGAAATCCTCCATTGAGCTGGAGCTTTCCACTTGGTATGATACTGTATTGCTATGTGTTCATGCAATCATACTTCCTTACTGATAACCTTAAGGCATTTGTTGCAACACAGAATGTTCAGCCTGAGACATATGTCTCAAATCCTCCTTACCAGTGTAACGTAACTAAATACCATGTTGAAATAGATGTTTTGAGAATCAGTTTCATGATTGTTGAACTGGAGGTTTGAGATAATCTATATGTGTTGAATCTTGATCACACACACATTATCTCAAACTACTTCTTGGCTGTATAATCACTTTTGGTTTGAATCAACAACTAACAGTCCCTGGTTAAACATTAGGAGACTTACAGTGATTTTCTCCTGAATTACCTTAAGGAAGTAAGTAATAGTAATAGTTAGCCATCTTTCATGCTGAACTTCAAAGGGAAGGTCATATAAAGCAGGACTACTACTTGTCGAACGATGAAGCTTTGCAGAAGTTAATCCAGGAAGACTCCCTTAGTCTTTACCCCCTCCCTATTCCAACTTAATCAGCCTTCTGGGCATTAAGTCAACCATCTAGGCCATCTTTGATCTCCAACAGCCAATCATAACTTTGCTGTCAAACTGTACTCCTCTCTGCTGCTGTTATTTGTCATTTAAGGGTAAAATCACTGAAACTTTCCTCCACCTGTTTCACCTCCAGCTCTTATCACATCCAGCTCCCTGGGTTCACATGACCTCCAGCCAGATCTTCAGGCATTTCTCTTCATACCCTTCCCAACACCAACTCTAGTCCCTTTTAGACTGAAGATGGATGCTGCAACAACGTCATATTGGCGTTCATTCAGAAGGCAAATAATGGTGATGTGTCAGACTGTACAGTAGCACAGTAGGGTGTGAATGTGCTGCTGTGTCATTTAATATGTTGAATGAAGCCTTTAATTGTTTGACTTTCAAGTAGAAGTGGTGACAGTGATTTCGACCAGGTATCCTGATGTCATTACGCTGTATTCGGCTTTCCTTTGTGTTGATGATCTGAGAGAGCTTACAACATCCTATTTCCCAAGGGAGAGATAGAGATCCTTATACAACCTTTGTTGCCCCGCCAGTGACAACGACAGGAAGTGGAAATACACACAGGAGTAGACAGATGATGTCAGTTCCTATGTGTCCCTATTTAACACTTGTAGGAAAAATTGATTGTTTATTAAATTATCATGCGGCTAATCTTTCACAGTTTCCTGCAGATATCAGGCCTATGAATGAAAGAACAGGATGTTGTCGGCTGCACTGTATCTCATGTAAATCTTGCTGCAGTCATAAAAGGGGTTGAAGAAATGGCGGGAGGCGTATGGAGGAAGGCAGCCACGGTGTCTGTGTAGACTGAAGGACAAACACAGGGTGGGGGATATGTTCTGCACTGATTCCAGGAAAATGCTTTCTTAGAATTAGTCTTATTCTGATGCAAATGTGCACGCGCAGCCAGATAAACACATGGAAATACACACTGACACACACACAACATTTTGACGGCTGTCACTAATGGCTGCCATCTGGCAAAACCATAAGCCGCCACAATTGAAAGCCAACTAAGAGTTTGCTTCCAACGCCTTCAACCTCTGCAAGATCCTTTCTATGCTCCTTTTTTTTCACTCTCCTTTCCAACCCCAGTTCCTTTCCAGCTGTTGCACTGTACCCCTTTTCTCCTCCTCTTCTTTCATCTTCATGCTTTCCTCCTTATTTTATCCCCATCTCCTCCCCCTCCTTCAGGAGTCACACCATCTTGGGTTCATCTTTTCTTTGGCCCGTGGCCAGCAAGGGTGCCAACCCCCCAAGAGCTCTAAATAGTCTCTGCTGTTACAGTATAACTAGACTCTGACTTCAAGGGTAAGAATTGTTCATTGACCTCTAGTAACCTGGGTTTGTACGAGATCTTGAGCTTGCAGAACTTTATGAGAACAGAGCATAGAAGATAAGTAACAGGAGGAAGACACATTTGGCATTAATTGTTTTTTTTTTGTTTTTGTTTTTTGTCTGACTACCAAGGGGGGGGCATGAATCAAACTTCTGAGGGAAATCTACAGTAAGAAGGAATTTTGTGTTGTACTCTTGCCATCATCACAGAACGGGCCAGGGAAACCAGCTGAGTTTAAGGGATTTTGTTTGGAGAATTTAAGTCTGCAGATGCACAAGCTTCTGAGTTTTTATCACTGGACATTGGGGGCAGTTAGAAGTTGCTTCAGAGCCAGTCAAAATGTGCAGTAAAGAAGAGCTTAATTGGTCAAACAATTGGTCCCACATTATCCCTTATTATGGGTGAAGTATCCCTTTTAGTAAAGGCATGTTTCCCTTCAACAGCAGAGGCAAGGATTACCTAAAAATGTTCTCAAGTGGAAAACAGAAGGTAGTCTTACCCATGTCATCCTCACGGTAGATTATAGAGTGGTGATCTGTTGGGTTGCTGGTGTATCTCTGTATTGACTCTATGTGATAGGTGCCACTTTCTGTTTGGATGGATCCCTCAAACTGACCCTGCAACACCGAGCCATGGCACACTGAACCACGTTCACCTGCAGAAACACGTCAAGAGATAACATTTCAGGGTTAGAGAGGTGAAACTGAACAGAGATAGTTTAGGTATAAAGGCAGGCAGACGGAAGAAATAGATAAGATACTGACAGAAACAGAAACTTGGTGATTAGAGGCATTGTTCAGACTTCAGAGAGATACAAGTGAGATATGAGGATTAGTGATATCTGCACTGTTCAAAATAGGCCAATTTAGTTACTTTCAATAATCAGGAATGTTTTACCACAAACAGATTTTTGTCCAGATGTTATATTCAAACCAAAAATACTGTGATGGTCTGTTGATGTTTGTTGATTAAAGTCTCTGTTAATTAGCCATGACTTGCAGGTAAACTGTTCCTGTCTTACCCACCCTCGAGTGTTCCCGAATATATGTGGGAAAGGTCAGCTAATGTGGAACCATTTTCACTGACCACCCTGAAATTTTCGGAAAATGCTGTGGGGTTCGGTCTCAAATGCAGGCGGAAAGTTCTGCAGAAAACAAACACAGAAACAGATGTGGTAAAAGCTTTAGAGTGTAAGATATGTGAATCTATCAACAGCGAGCAAATATGGATCATTAATTGCTCCCACATGTTTAGAACCTATAGAGAGTGTGTTAAATTGAAAAAGTACTGTATATATTGCCACACTGTGGATGTATAAGAGGGCCTTTGGAAACAGTTACTACAATAAGAAAAAATGTGATAGTACCTGTGGAAAGCAGTAAAGTCCAACTGCAGGGTGTATTCCTGTGGGTGTGAGGCTCTCTTGGCTCTTAGATGTTTCTTGTCAAGGTCTTCCCTGTCATATGACAAGCCCTCATAATACTTTATATATGGGCTGATGCCACTAACAACACCTGGCAAAAAGGAAAACAGTTTAGTCACGTCACAGAGCTTCACATCTGAATGAATGAATGAATCAAAGGCTGCAGCACCTCACGTAATAAATCAACCTTTATGCAGAGGATATTCCTACTAAGATATTTACACGTTATTGCAAGAAATATTCTTCTTAATCAACACTTTCTGTAATTTTCATTGAACAATAACCTGAAACAGGAATACTCCCACAGGCTCAGGAATATTCTGCACAACATTATACAAACTTTGAAAAGATTTTGAAAAATAATTTTAAAAAAAATCTGTATGTTTTGTTCTTTCACTTCTTCAAAATTTTCTTCATGTATTGTTATGCGTATTAAGCAGAACCACCTACTTTAGTTGTTTTATGATGCCAGTTAATACAAATGTATTTCTTCCTTGAATTGAGTGTTTTATTCACAAGAAATGTAATTTCTTCTCTGTGCCACTTTCAGACCAAACTTGAACTTCTATTCTGCACAGACCCACAACTGATCTGACATCTGCTGAGTGTTTAGTGTGAAAGTGCTGACTACCCTGTGAGCCACGGAAAAGCTTGCTATTTCATGTCCAAGGTGTCATTACTCAATTGCTTTTTGCCCCTCCTGAGTGAATCACACTTACCTAAACCCTTAATAAATGGGAGTACCCCACAACTCAGTAAGCTTAACATCTCTAAGTAAGGCAAACATCTACATCACTGGAAGGTTGTGCTGGAAGGTTTCTTTTTTGCAGCATTCCTGAGAGGACAGGTTGGGACACGTCTGAGCCCAGAAGAGGCCAGTCCACCACAGACGCCAAAAGCTGCATATTCATGCAAACATTTCCACATGCACGCTGAAATTCACACACACACACAGCTATACAACCTCAAACAACCCCACATAATTACTCAGGGTGCCGGTAAGAAAAGACACACACACACACACACACACACACACACACACACACACACACACACACACACACACACACAGATACAATAACACTAATCTGCTCACCCCACCACCGCACTACCTGTAATCCGTTCACAGCAGTCGACCAGCAACAGCAGCAGCCAGTAGTATTGAACTCTCATGGTCTCCTCATTGGTCTGTTTTTTGTTATTTTTCTTTTTAACAGTTTTATATCTCCTCCTACGCTCACGACCTCCTCTCATTCATCCCTTTTGACTTCACCTTTCACTTCTCCAGCGTCGTACTTGTGGTCTTCCCAAACAGGAATGTGACTAGTTGGAGTCAGAGGAGATACAAACACTGACAGCAGAGAGGCATATTCAGACTTGTTTGCTAGCAAATTATGAGTTATCTGAGCAGTTAAAGGAGGACTTTCCAGTTGTAGGAGAATTGCTTATTGAAATGGGAGGAGTGGTATGGACTAGATGTAAAAGTGATATGAACACTTGGAAATGTAAAAAAAAAAAAAAAAGCTTCTTTGTTGTATACAGATGAAAACTGGTTTACTTGCAAAGCCATGTTAGCAGCCATATAGAGCTTTTCACAACTTTTAACTAAATGCTGACTTCATAAATCTGTTTAATATCACTATATTAAACAGATTTTCATAAGTACCTATTTAAAAAAAATTACTGATAGAATAAATGTTTTGGGAAGAATTAGTAGTGTGTCTCTGAACTTTGTGGATTTACAGCTTGTAAATTAAGTTGTACTGATTTTTACTCTGGTTGAAAGGACATGTCAAAACTCTAGCCTGGCATCAATAAGTATATTAGTCTGAGATATCGAGGACGCAGATAAAAATGCAGATAAATGCATCTACAACCAATCCGAGCAACGAACTTGCTCTATTTTGAAGCAGGACAAACATGTTGGCTACAAACTTTCTCAAACTACAGGTACACAAAAATATATTTCTCAGACATTTGAGGTGAGAAATAGCACAATAGCAAAATCTTGATCTTGATTCTTGATCAGCCCTGTCTAGTTTGGCATTAAGACTGAGTTTATTGAGTAATGCTGGACTTCTGTCATCCGATCAAACTTGTTGACCTAATATAGGAATTCATTCATCAGGATACCAGGCTATCAAAACTTAAACGTTGATCACACTTATCTATTTCTAGGCAGAGGAAATGTCCTCCCACAGGTCTTGTTGTTGACTCTTATGTGGTAGAGAAAGTTTTAAAATAGTTCAAAATAGGAGAAGGAAGCAATTACTTGTATGACTCACACTGTGTCAGAGGTATTATGTGGGCTAATTCTAAACAAAGTGTGACAGTTTTAGGTACTTTTGAGGAACAATAAGCTCTCAAGAGAAAACAGGACACACATTGATCTGGAAATTAGGTTAATTTAAACAAAGGCTAACCTACTTAAAATAGTGCATCCTTGTTGATGCATTCACTTCTGCATTAATAAAAAGCAACATGTTTGCTGTCCACGAAACGAAAATATCATGAAATTTCCCTTAATCTTTATAGTGAGTTTCCATTTTACAGTCTAGTAGGCTCTGCTGTGTTGCAAAAACCTGATAGTAGCTGATCACTGTGCACATTTCCAGACTTTCACAACACAGAAGACAAATATTTCAATGTCAGCTAAGACTCAGTAGAAGAAAAGTTTGAACTGTCCCAGCACTATCACCACAGAAAATTGTTGCTCCACAGAAGCCAGATTAACCAACTCCCTGAACTAGGGTGACCAGACTCAATTGTCAAACTAATTTAAGGCAAACCCTTGAATAAAAAGACGACCTCCTGGTCTGATAAGTGCAACCAATGTAGAAAACTGGTATTCTCTCTAATGTCCATAACGGGGGAAACTCCACCGGTTGCAAAAATTAATCAATTTACTATTTGCATGTGATCATTGCAAAAAAAAACAAACACTACATGGCAACGGCCCACAAGCCAAACTCCAGGCTTCTACACCAAAGTCCATGAAACCAATGGATGACGGGCCTGGTGACTGAGTCCACAGAAGAAGTTGATGCAGCACACTGGACAACAAAAAAGTCACCTCGGGAGAAAAGAGAAAAATAGTGAGGTTTCCATGAATTTCCACTGGTTATTTCATGTCACCCAGTACTGGCCATGTTTCATGCAAGCGGTTTAATTCAGTTTCTCTGATACAAAAGGGAAACAAGTGAATGAAAACACTGCTGCTGAGTTCTGGTGTGACCTGTTTTGGCTACAAAATTGGACACAGTGACTTGATTTCTTGATCTTTGAACTTTTCTAACTGATGTTCAGAAGTTTAAGGGTTTTCTGGTCCTGGTGCATGTGACCTGACTGTAGTTTAGACTGTGACATAACATCGGCTATCTGTTACGGTTCTTCTCATCGTGTCTCTGCTGGGTCACGTCAAGCAACATGGGTCTCTGCAGACAGGTACTTGGCCTGAGACGCTACAACAGACAACATGCTACACCGATGACTGATTCCAGCAGGTCAGTGTTTTACAGCCTGGTTCAGAGCTTTACCTCCCCCATCCTTTAATCATCCACTGATAGACTCCCCCTGAAAAACTCCTTCTGCACACCGATTGGCCAAAAAGGGATCACCCGGATCTGAGTCATGACATCAGCTTTTGGACACACCTACCAGTAAGGCTTGCACAAATATGCACACACACACACATACATACACATTCCCATATGGAGGTTGTCTACTTGCGACTTGACACCCTGGTGTTGTCTTTGTGAGCAACAGTGTGCAAGCATTTACATTTTTTTTTCTTTTTTAAGAGATTTTGCATGTGGACCCATCTGAAAACAACATAATAAAATGAAAGCGTGTTTAAATTGTACATTGAACACCTGCACAGCTTTACTCCTCTTGAAGATCCACTGTTAAACTTTTATTTCCCCCTGCAATAAGTGAGTGTGAAAAGGTAACTTGAGGACGTTGACTTTCGACAGAGAGGCTGCTGACAACTTATTTTCTCAAGTAACGGGATTTGATGTCAGCATTTCATGTCAGGCTTGAAGTTGTTCTACCTCACTTGAGTCACATTTGAAAGAGCTACAAGAATGTGGACGGAGGATCGATTTAAAAGTGAAATCTATGCTTGCTTCCCAAAGGCTTGGATCTCTGTTCTTGTTACATGAATGGCAGAGTCCCTCCAAAAGCACAGAGGAATGAAAAAGAAATTACTTTCAGGCAGCACTACTGAAACTGATCCTGTCAGCTCTGGGAACGTGTCCACATATAGATTCTGCATTCAAGATTCATGTTCATGTTTCCTCGCAGGATGTGAAGTTCTCATGAGGTTTCCTCACTGCTTGACTGAAATGTTTTCATGGGGGGTTCTTGCTGCCTTTGAGGCTAATTCAAACTAACACTACACATGACATCCAATCTGACCTCACAAATGTCTCGGTATTTAGTGGCAGACAAAGGATCATGGGATAATTAGTGCGACTGCAGGCCCTTAGCAGGTTCCTTTGCTTCTCTGAGGGTTCATAGGCTATGGGAATTATCAAATCACATCATTCTGCTGACACAGCCAACTGCGAACCCCTTCATGGACTTGACCCACTTCACAAAAGGCTGTGGCCTTCCCTTTCTTCATGCCAGGACGCTGCACAATATCCAGTCTGTGTCACACTCCATAATGAGCGCATTGTGTTCAAGGCGTTGACATAGATCTGAGCCGAGCAGATAAGTAATTTGTCATCCATCTCGGTCTTGTTTCTGATAGATCTGATGGTCCGTCTGCGCAGCTGAGGGGCTCAATGCTCGTGTTCGTCCATCATGCTAAAATATTTGTTTCAAATCAAATGTAACCAAAATTAAGGAAAAAATGCACTTCTGGGAACTGCTTGTTGAATGTCACGTATCATAAATCTATGCAACTCATGGTTAAATATTTGCATTTTACGTTTACAGTCTTTTTTTAATGCTGCTGTTTTGACCTGTCTCACATAAACAAATCATTTTTCAGGTATTTTTATGTCAGTTTTCTTTTTAAAGATTTTAAAGCAACAACCTTTTGCACTGTGCCAAAGACAAATCTGCCCTTTGGATTGTTTAAAAAAAGTTTGAAGTATGTCCTCTAAGTTCCTTGTTGCAGCTACAATACATATTTAGGAGTTTTTCCAAAGATTGAATAACATATTTGTCACCTCACACAGGTGTAGTCCTTCAGTTCAGGGGAAGACAGGGATCTGATTTAGTGCTGAAGACCTTGACAGTAGGATTCAGTCCACATGCAGTGCAATGCTTCCCCCTAGAGAAAGCCTGAAGCACTAGGACCTTGGAGCTGCATGAAATATTCATTCATATGAAGTTTCACTTCCTCTTCCTCATGGCTGTCTTAATGCACATCTTTATAATTATTTTCAGTGCTTTTGAAATAGTTTTAAAATTGATGAAGGATGTTAAAAAAAAAATCTTCATGTCGTATAAGCCCATTTATATTTTGGTATTTTTGAAACATCATACACTTTGGTTCCCTTTTCAAATCATGATGACACACCTGGATGACTATGAGAGGGATTGGGAAACTGGGCAAGCAACCAGTACACTTTGGTTTACACTGGGCAAAAACATTTACCAGTAATAATGTTTGTTTACTGATAGTAAACAAATGCAGAATATGGCAAAATCTCAACTTTCTCAGTGTCCCACTTGACTGGGAGGACTCAGCCAATTTTAAAGGCAGAGCTCAGGTCTCGTCTTATATAAACCTTTTTCTTTGCCATCTTTGAGCCGGGGTCATGACATGAACAACTACCCAAAACAAGTCAGACGATGTTCCTTGGATAAAAGATTAGAGAACAATAGCACAGACTATCAGCTAAGAGAGGAACAGTTTGCCCATTGAACGAACACCAGGAT
>JAOWBC010001052.1:16620284-16630388 GCA_028566105.1 Hypoplectrus providencianus | reverse complement strand
CTGGCCAGATTACTCTCCATTGACACAAATCGTGCTCATATACTTAATTATATTATACTTGTAACTACTTATTAATGAGGTCTGAGCAGCTTTTAGAGTTGCCAGCACTTAGATTAAGAGGATAATGTTGTTACTCTCCAGGGAAATTCAATTCTCACTCTCAGAGGCCTGCTACTAACAATTATTCTAATTATAAATCAATGTGCTGATTCACGGATACTTGTTTGTTCTGTAAATTATCAAATAGTTTTCAGTTTAAAAGATTTATATATGTGATGTTTTACAGATAAATGCAGCAAATTCCCATATTTGAGAAGCTAAAAACTGTATTTTCTGCCATTTTTTCTCAAGAATTAGTTTGATTATCGACTAGCTCTCAGTTGTTTGAATCATCAATTAGACGGCCAGTAGTTGCAAATCTATTTAGTGATGTTTCAGCAGGGTGGATGTGTGCCAGTAGCAGCTGCCTGGTTGTATGCCCAACCACCATACCAACCAGCCTGCCTCCACTGATGATAGGAAAATAAAGGGTATATACTTAACAGCCTGCCTCCTCTGTTATTAGGGGTTCAAAGGAATAGTATGGAAACTGCAATATGCAATTTCTAACCAGAGAATTAAGTCTTACACACTGAATCAATCATCAGAAAATAAATCTGAAACAATTCAGATTATTAGTCAAAAAGTTTTATTTTAATACTTTTGTAGAATGGCAGATTCTCAGGTGTAAATATCTTTAAGTTTGCCTACTCTTCAGCAATTATTCAAACTATCTGTGGTTTTTGTTTTAGCTAACTTTAGATTTCATTAGTTGATTGGACTTCTTAAAAAACAATATTAACAAAAATATGTAAAGAGTGCTGTTGCATGATTCTTTATCAAGTTTCACAAAGCTAATATAATAAAATAAATGAAATAGTTGATAAAATTGTATGACTTCGTGTAGTTTCTTTAGTCGAGGACAGCTCTAAATATATTTGGGTTTTGAACTGTATTTCAGACAAAACAATACACTTGGAGATGTCACTTTGTTCTAGAAACTTGCAAAGTGTACTTTAGCTCTTAACTGCCTTTTTGTAGACCAAACTGTTAATCAGTAATAAGAATAATGGTAAGCTGCAGCCCTGCCTTTAACACTTTGATGTGTTTACATTCTAATGTACAGAATCCCCAGCAAGTTGCACAATTTGTGCTTTAACTAGCTCAAGTCATTTTTGAAATTTCCCAACACATGGATGTCTTGAAAGTGACTCATGCATTTTTTATTCTGAGTAATAACTCATGTCTGTCACCTGCCTGTCTCTTGACTCTGCCCACTTCCGACTTTTGTAACCCCCATGCAGAAAAAGGTAGACTTCAAAAAAAGTCTTCACAGCACAGTTAGGTAACAGTCTTGACTTGTTTCACGTGCTGCTTTATGGTGTTTCTGTGCCATATCCTTTGCATAGGAGCTGGATAATGACAGGACAAGTAGAAAGGCTGAAGGAGAGTGGGAGGGGAAGGTGTGGCTGTAAAGATATGGGAGCTGAGATGATGAAAGGAGCTGGCGTGCTGTAGGACTTACCCTTTGTTACAGACTGCCTATTAGGTAACAGGGCATTTGGTCAACTTCATCACACTCATATGAACTTGTGTCAGTGATGTCAGTGATCATTATTAAAAAAAAATTACAGGCTTTAAGTTTAAGGTCAGAATTGATTGTTAATACATGCTGGGACATATAAAGCAGCATAAAGTGTTGTGATGCTGTGGCTGTTTGGTGGAAGCCTTCTGATCTTCTTCGCTCATTTAATGGTCCATAAATGTTTTATTCAGCGAAATCACCAGCCTGCAGGCATACTTTAAATGCAATGAAGTGGATATATTAATCTGATGGATGACCTGTAAGAGATCTGGCAGTGCACACAGGAACTTATAAAGCCAAAGTAGTGACAAATGCTTACACACGTTTGTATTCAGACATTATTTTAATAATTGATCATTTGAAAAAATACATAATAATTTGATTATCATCTAACAAAAACTTTTTTATGGTTCACATGCATTTTAAGTACTTGGCTGAAAGTTTCAATGTGCATTTTTGAGATATTAAGAGATATTGTGATATCACACATATTAATCAGAAAAAAACAAGATAAATATATAAAATAGAATGTGTCAAAAAATTAATGTCAATTATTATGTTTTCATGATTAGTGGAAGCCAAAAAAATGATTTGAATTAAAATATAAGTAAATTCCCAACCCCACTTACATTATCGTGTTATTTTAAAATGAAGTTATGAGCTCAATAATCCCAAAATGGACATGTTAACATTTGAGAAAAAGTTATTCCATTTCATCCCTGTTAGCTTTAATTTGTTAAAGCAGTTTCAGGTGTCACACAGCTCGCTCGTGTGCATTCAAAGTCAAGCAGGGCAGTGCATTTGTGTGGTGGAGGGTTGGTGTGGTCCCATATGTGAATAATTAGGGCAACCTGCAGTTATTCCTTGGCACAAAAACTCTTTTCATCAGAGCACAGGGAGATCAAAACAGGAACCTCGCTGAGTGTGTTAAGGTAATGAATCATTGTTTGAAAATGTGGAGGCATCAGGAATAAAAACCCTTGGCCACATATCTAACTGAAGAATATTGCTTCGTGTTATTTCTAGTTTGGCTTTGACGCCTCTGGAGACGTTACTCAGCCGCTCAATAATGCTTTAATGTCAGATTACATACTCTTGAAACGCTCATTTGACCTGCTTAGATGTGTTTTATTTACGGCCGTTATTCTCAATGAGCTGTTCATTCTGCATAGTGTTCACAGCAGTTTAATGGAGGGTTCAGAGTTGAGAGTCAGGCCAAACAAGATGATTTGTGCTTTATTTATGGCCCTGAAAGCTGTGGGAGCGACATACATGAATCAGATAAGCTGCTTTTTCTAACCCTTAAGCAAATGTGTGACTTTTGCCTCTGTTAGAGTGATATTTAATTATTTTTCTATATCCATGACACAAAATGTTGACTTGATTTATCACAATGCAGTCAAATAATTAAAAATATGCCGTAAAAAGTGTAGAGCTAAAGCTTAGAACTATCTATTTCCCTTTTTGGCATTGAAGTTTCGCTGTGTTCAGTGTTTCCATGGTGATTATTTATGTCGAATGCAGAAATAGTGTTTGTAACACACTCATCCGCATCTAAAACCAGATAAAAGGGGAAGTGGGACTTAAACCTTCGCTGAGGTATGAGCTTTAGGATCAGCCCCCCCTCCCTCCGACCCAGGCTGCCACTCCCAGGATGTCGTCTGCCGACTCTGGTCCAGCACTTCCTGTGCCTCTACTCCCAACACTTCCTGTCCCTGAGCTCCAGCCCTGATCAACAGGAAGATTAGTGTGTGTGTTTCTACATAATGTAGATTCCAGTCAGGGCTGCAATTAAGGATAATTTTCATTTTTACATATTCTCAGTAAATCGATTAGTTGTTTGGTCTATAAAATGGTGAAAACTAATTGATTCATCTTTGGAGCTCTACGTCAATGAAAGTTTAATGCCTAATTGTCCACATCAGCTCTGGTCATTTCATTTGTAATTCCTATAAATATCAATCTTCACTTAAGTGCAGAATTAGTCTGCAGCAGGATCATAGTTTTGTTTCTGAAAATTTTAGTTTCTGTCTGTAGTCTAAGTGGTATTGGCCAGTCACATCTGTGCAGGCTTTGGTTGACTGCAGGTAAACAGTCCGAGTGGCGAGGAAAAGAGGCAGAAAGCAATAGCTGAAATTCAATCTTTGAACCCATTAGCAATCATCTGGTGATGATTTAGCTTTTTGTTAGCTTAGCTAACTTAGTTGTACTGGCTACTCATGAATCAATCCGGTCCTTGACGTCATCTTTTCAACCCTAGCGGTCTTCTTGTGTCTCAAGTTGCTTATCGGACAGTAAACAATGACCATCACACGTTGCTTGAAATTAGTTTTCCTGTGGCCATGGAGGTCAGCAGTCATCTGTCTTTATACATTGAATTTCTTCATTCGGTGAACCATAAAGACATTTACATTGAATCTGCCAAACACACTGAATGTGTGTTATACATATATGACAAAAGTGCTTATTTTGCCCCACTTACATCTCATATTGAAAGATAATTGCGGGAAGTAATTTAGACATACTTCCCTTCGCTCATCACTTTGTCAAAATGAAGTAGAGGTTTCATGTGTTTGCTGCTTGGTGCGGTCAGTAGGTCTTTAGCAGACTCCAGCAGATTCTGTGGAAAGATTTACTTCCTGGTTTCACTGTTTTCTTTGGACTTGCTCCCTGGGAATAGCTCAACTTTCCAAATATAACTGCCACATGTTGATATTTTTTGGCAGCGGCTGGCATTCTGGAGAAAACTCCCATGTTAGTGGCTTGTGGCTTCGCTGATTATGCAGGCCAAGGTTGCGGGTTGGTGCTAGCAAAGTTAATTTTGTTATAATGTCATTAAGTAGCATTTAGAGAGTGGAAATGATGCTGGTCTGCTTCTTTACGGATGCATGCAGATGAATTGTGGGTGAGGTTTTTGTCAAGCAGCTTCTGTTAGCATGTGTTAGCACTGCACAGTGAAAGCTGTAACAATTTGACCTGAAAGAACTGTATAAAAAGTTTTATTGCAAGGATAAACTGTGAGTAGAATTGCTAGTTGTTAAATCACCTGCCATCTGTTTGTTTAGAGACCACACGATTAAAGACTTTAAAGAAGGACTACCGTGTAAAAAGTTTCGCTCCCGTTATATTTCATGGTTTCCTCTGGGGCCTTTTTTTAACAAATAGTTTGCAGAGCACCTCTTGTCAGGATTGGACATGTCAGTAATATGCAGCCGAGCCTGAACGAAAGACTGAAACCAGCTCACTATCTGTGGGAAAGTCTGACAAATTATTTTCTACAAAGAGAGATCTCATAGTGATGTTTGTCTGGAAGTTTAATGATGTTCTTTTTACATATCACATCTCATGACTGGCTGGCTTATACATTGTATGCAGCTCTCTTTGCATGCAAGGGAAAAGATTACACACATTCACACAGAGAGTAGTGAGCAGCGGTGTCAGGAATAACTTCCCCTGAACCCCAACAGCATTGTGCAGCTCATTAGCCCACTGCCCTGGAATCAGCCAATAATTAGATTCCTCTTTCACTTGTCCTTGATCTCGTCTCTAATACACTCAGGTATTTCTTAAGTCACTCCCAGTGGAACTGTGCTGTATCTTCAAGTCAGGCGCTAGACTGTTTACTACATTAGAGTCCTGGATTCCAGCAGGTTTTACTTTCACTTGATGCTGCTTAGAATAATATGGAAACTGTTAAAGGAAAAATTTGACATTATAGGAAGTATTTTAACTGCTTTCATGTCTCCTCTTAAGTTAAAAGATTGATATTGCTCTCATGTCTGACCATTAACAATGAAGCTACTGACAAAAGCTGGTTAGCTTAGCATGAAGGCCTTCGCACACCAGGGTGATTTCTCATCTTTTATTTGTATGTGATGTCATTCGGTCATACTTTTACACAGAGCAAGATTATTAAAAAAAAAAGTTCATGACCTGTGAAATGGACACTCACTAGGCTTATGAGACCCATGTGTTGCACCGATACTTATCAGAATTATAAAAACCACAACACAGAGGCTCCATAGTCTAATCAAGACCACAAACTTTATTACTCCTTTCAGTCTTGACAAAGGCAGCTCATACCAGATCCACTCCTTACAAAATCCAAGCCCTAGAGATATACACTGTAACTACACTCATTGGTCACGTTATTATGTACACTTGTCAGATACTTACGCAAATATCTAACAAACCAATCACATGGCAGCAACCCATTGCAATTAGGCATTTACTCAGAGCCTTTAGCTAAAAGGCTGCTCTGGGGCAATAATATTCATATTCATGGAGCTAGTCTTTTGTCTGCATAAATCCATTCAAATAATGTATTGAAAAAGTGTTACATCGCAAATGTGCATCTCTGCTGGTCCCATATTTTTGATGCAAAATAATCAAAGGCAAATATTACTGTAAATGCAAATATTTCTGTGTTCTTTGTTCATCATCAAGTCATTGGTGTAGAAAAACTGGAAAATTAACAAAACTGTTAGAGTAATGAGCTCCTCTGAATCTTCCCAATTAATACGTCAAACCTGGTTTGTTTAATCCATACAAAATGTGGTTTTTAGAGACTGTCACTGTATGACTGTCAAACAACTATGTACAGTTTTTACAGCTTGGTAACAAACAAGATATAGTCTAGTATAAGTCTAGTAAGCTTAAGAGGTGACTTTATGTGGATTATGTACCCTTGGACCAAGCCAGGCTAGCTGTTTCCCCATTTCCAGTATTTGTGCTAAGCTAAGCTAACCAGATACTGGCTGTAGCTTCATATTTTAACACAAGAGTGGTATTAATCAACCCAACTAAGTTTTGGCAAGAAAGCAAATCAACACATTTCTCCCAAATGTTAAACTATTCCTTATATAATCCTTTTAAGAATCACATAAAGAATGCCCTTTAGCAAAGCACTAGCTGGTCGTTGGGAGCTGTTAAGTAGCAAGCAGTTGCTGATATATCAGTCACCTCTTAGTGAGCTCTGGTGTTACATATTAAGCTAGCTTGATAACAGTGCAGCTACCACTTGTCGTCCAGTATCTTTAAATGTAAGTGTGTGTGTATGTGTGTGTGCTCGCTGCCACTATCTTCCTGATACCCTGCCACAAACATTCTCCATAGTTTGTTTTACCATATAAGGTGGTGTGCGTCCCTGGGTAGCTAAAGGAAGGGGCATGGCCAGAGACGGCTCTGAAAGAAAGAACGAACAATCAAAGGGAGGAAATGAAAGGATGTTGGGCAGCTGACTTCCTGTCACTTTTTTTCAAGATCCCCATTTGCAAAGTGACGTTAGGTTGTGTTCTTCGAGTGACGGTTTGTCGTACAGCTCAGTGGTTTCAGTTCATGTGGCCTTTACAGTCACATTTTGTTCTTTCTGTTTAATGTCTCTGAAAAGAGCTTGTGTTGTTGTGCTTTAGGAACTGGTTTATTGGTTTTATTGAGCTGCAGATGGGACTTTAATCCCAACATTACCTTCAGGTCTAACAGGAAAAACTGTTCTACAGTCATGCTTGGGTGAATTGGAGGCATGTACTGTATGCACATAAGCTTTTTTACTTGACACAAAGCCGTCTCTGTCCATGAGGGGATTCCCCCGCCGTGATTGTGAAAATCAGATGACAGATAACAAACCAGGTTGCATACATTTGATTGCAAGTGTAGATTTACTACCACCAGTGTTGGTGGTGTTGGCTCAGACTTTTTTTGTGTTTGTGTGTTGCTTAACGACACCTTTTATTGGGCGGGAAAGTGGCCGGTTGCTAGCTGCTGATGTTTGTTTGGCAGAGATTGACAGAGCGAGTGTGTCTGGTTGCATGTTTGCAGAGTGTGCGTGTGTCTGGAAGTGCATTACAGCATCTGATGTGCCAGTGTAGCTGACCTAAAGCTCATGAATAGCATGTTTGTTTGTGAGCAGACACACACGCACATTGCTTCACTCAGGGAGTACAACAATATCTGTTATTTCAGGCTCCAGTTACTACAGTTTTTCACAAGCCAGATGTACAATAGTGTGGACAGTCCAGACCTGTGTGAAGGACATTGCTGATGAGATTTCAAGATGTTCGACTGATTTATGACTTTCATTCATTCTGTGTTGGGTTAGGTTTTCCTCCATCGGCTTTCTGGCTGTTTTAAGGCATTTTAACGCTAGTCTGACAGACATTTCCTGTCTCATATCAGTGGCCTCCCCTGGCAGCTCTGGGTGCACTAGGCCAGGACCTGGGAGAGGACAGTGAGAGAGAGAGGTGGAAAGACTGACTGACTAGTCAGCAGTCTAGGATGGCATGCAGACGAGAGAGAGAAAATCTTAAAGATTAAAAAAGAGGCCTGTGCCAGCTGCCAAGAAGCAGGAAACCATGCTTTCATTTCCTGAAATATTGAGTCTATGACAGAATGGAAGAATAGACTACATGGAGGTCTATTTATTCGCAGTACAAACAGACTTAATAACTCTTTTCCACTGAGCTTTCTGAGCTCTCACTTCCGCTCTGCAGTGCTACCTCTCCTCCTCTTTGCCAATCCTTTCTCCTTTGTCTCTGCAAATGGCTTTATCTCTCCACATGCGTATCAGAATGACTCACCCACCTGTAAGCTGAATTGCAGACACTTTGACTGTTCATCTGACTTGCAACCTGACTTCTGGACTGAATGACTAGCTAATGAGTCACTGACCTACTAACTGCTGGCCTGCAACTGCGCAGAGAATAACGTCTGTTTGTCCAAGAAATCCCCAGCTGCTTCGGTTTAGTAACAGGGAGTAAACCTGCAGGTTTCAATGAACAATTGTAGCAGTTCAAATGTGCAGTTATACAACCTTGTTTGGTTGTAAACTTTTAACAGTGAACAATGTCTTTGTGGTAACCTTTTTATGAAAACTGACTTGGGCTGGATTCCAGTTTGAAAGTGGCTCCCTAGGAGGTTGTGGTTGGGTAAACTCCCTGTCCAACGGAGAGGAAATGCCTGTATAGTTGTCTGTTTGCTTTCTTTTTCCTCTCTCTGCCTTTGTTTAACAAGGGCAGATGAGAAAAGGCCCATTTGTCCACCCGACTTGGCCCAGTTCTTCATTCAGAGTCACCGGAAATTGTGTTTTGTGAATGTTTCATTCAAAACCAAAGTCCTGTGATCTTCAGATATTAAAAGGATTACGCTCTCCAGCAAGACTCAGCAGTTAGTAATAGGCTCTGCTCTGATATCAGATCCCCCAAGGACCTTCAGCTGTCTCAATTTCAAATATTTTTCATCAGCTTGACAACTATTGATCTATGAAACATGAGCGACCTCAGAGACCATGAAGGATAGATTACAGTATTTCAGTTACTGATGGATTTGAATGTATTTTAGTTCACTTGCAGTCAGACTTCTTAATGTGGATTCAGTCTTAAGCCCCTTTCCCAATGAAATAACCCCACCAACATCTGGCTTTTGTCTGTAGGAGGGAAGGTTACAATCAGCTCTCATTTCCCAGTCTAAAACCACTTTGTTAAGTTTAGGAAAAGATCATGGTTTGGGTTACGTCATGCTGCATAACATTTACTTTGGAAATTGGAGCTGGGAATGACATCACACCCAAGTTGACTATGTTCCAGTATAACAAGTTTGAAAACTATTATTTCATCAGGGTGTGGAAGTGGGGTTTGCTCCTGTTTACCATTCACACTCATAACAGCTCATTATGATTTATTTGGGGCCAATTAACATTTCACTACAGAGAAGCCAACTTGGAATTTGAGGCTGGGGTTGGTGACAATCCTCTGACCGTTGGAGTCAAAAATTCAACTTCAGGGGGCTTTACAGTTAAAATCTCCTCCTGGGAACTCTGAAATTCTGACTTCTGATGGAATGTACCATTAATGCAGGAAGTTGTATGAGTGGGTGTGTAGTTTTGTTTATGTCCACTTCTGTCCAAGCAGTGCTTGAAACAACAGCACTTTCCAATCTATATGGCACAGAATTTGAAAGCACACTGAATAAGTGACAGGTATGAAGACAAAGTAACCAACACAAAGTTTCACTGGGTCCAATGCTGCTGTCTAGTGTGTGCTGACACTGTTTTAAATCATGCTCATGACTGACATGACACACCAGACAAAAAATAAGCAGAAAGGCATACTTGTTCTATGGCTCATAAACCTAATTTTAGAAGATTTTGCTGCACCTGAATGTGCACGTCTATATTATTGCTTTTTTTTCTTGCTTTTATCAGTTTGTTCAGCATTCCTTGTATGAGAACCTAATGAACAAAATGCCAACTTCAGCTATCAGTTGAAATTTAAGTTTTAACAATGATGCATTTAATATGAAGGCAGTTGATTTTTTTTGTGTGTGTGCAGAAGGTTGGAATATAGCAACAGGTCATTTTTATTCTCACACCTCTTTTCTCTCTCCCTACTGCCTTCTTGCTGCCTTTTTTCCCTTCCTGTTTCATGGTGGGAGGAAGGCAGGGAGGGGAGGCCAGCTTGGATGATTTAAAGTCGAATGAATGAATG
>JAOWBC010001052.1:16599441-16616382 GCA_028566105.1 Hypoplectrus providencianus | reverse complement strand
CCAGTGACCTCGAGGAGGAGCTGAAAAATGTGACCAACAACCTAAAGTCCTTAGAAGCCCAGTCTGAGAAGGTGAGAGCAGCATGATGCATGTGATAATGCATTTTTCTCCTGGATCATCTCCATTCACACCCTTAACTGCTCCACTTATACCATCTATACAACGACCTGCTAGGAAATAAGGATCAGCAGCCTCTGCTCACCTTAGGGTATACAACCATTATACCAAAATGTTGGGGGGCTGTCTATAAAGTGAATAAAATCAGAATGCAAGTGTTATTTAAAAAAAAACCCAACAAGTTTGATCATTCAGTTGGAGCTAGACAGAAATTAACTGATAGATAATATTGGCCAGTAATTGTACATCAGCGTCTGTGTATGGCAAAATTTAAAAATGATGTTAGCTATTGATATTTTTATACTTTCATTTCATTTATAGAATTACAAACCATTGTATAACAATGTTAAATATTATATTTATTATTATTTGATAAAGTTGTATGTTTTAGAAAGTACTTCTCTGTGTGCAGTTGCAGTGTGGTGGAATCATTTTGCACAATCTGCATAAAAAAGATATTGGCCACCAAATTGGTTGATGATAAACATTTCCCCCTCTATAATAAGTTTGGCATTTGCCTCAGAAATCCTTTATCAGTCAGGCTCTATATAAATATCAGTTTCATATATATCAAATTCCAGTGACTGTAGGTCAAAAAGGATTTGCAGCTGCATTCTGTTTTGGTTGCATTTTTCATAGCAACTTTTTGGCAATCAAGATGGAAGGCAATGCAATTACATTGCTTCTGCACTCTGTATACTGTAGCCGTGTAACCTCCTAATCAGATGAGATGTGTTCCAGCATCTTGTGGTCCGTGGCCGGCAGGTCAATTCATTTTTCACACATTTTATTCCTAGATTGCTGGTGCTGGCCGTGCCATCGGCGAGGTGTGCTGGCCCTGCATCTTGTCAGAATTACAACAATTCTGAATGGAAATCAGACAAGAATGGGCGACCAAGTTAAAGCCCAGAATTATTTGCTGCTTTACAAAATACTGGAAGCAGCAAGTTAGAAATACTTACAATTATTGAAATTAGCTTTTGAAAATTAACTGTGAGTCTGTTGATGTGCAGATCAATGACTGGTCCCTGCAGTAGAAATATACACTTTCATTTTACATTTTTAGTTAATCCTTTTTTGTCCACCTGAAGTGCTGGATCAGGTCTTTTTTTGCAGCAGATTGCAGCAAACTCGCCTTTTTTTACCCTGTGATATTCAAGAAGCGCTTGTAAAAAGGCTGACCAAACCACTTGTTTACCCAATTCAGCATTCACTGACAACATTTTGCCAAATCATGAATGCTTTTGCTAAAAATACACCAGTGGTGAAATGTAGTTTCCTCATGTTATTAGCAAATAGTTTTAAAGCTGGCTGATGGTTCACAAAGTTGTTTTCATTATCCTTCCTGAATGCACAACCTGAATATAAACAGTGGAGTATATTCTTAGCACCAGGTCTGGCACGCAGCACATGCTCATCTCCACTGCGCTGTATCCTGTCATTTGGGCTGTCCTCATGCTCACTGGGCAGTCATTTGAGTGAGCGGGGAGGGATACCACATCCCCAAAGTATTGTTTCATACTCCCACCGTTATAATTGTGTATCATGAGGCCCTGCTCACGATGCAGCCGTTTATTCTATTTTGTTTAGATCAAAACCTGGACGTATCAGCATGCATCAGCAGTGCAAACGGTGTGTTTCAGTCCACATGAACCAGCAGCTAGTAGAGACCTGCTGCACATTCTTCCTGTTTGCTACCTTAAATTCCTCCCCATGCACAGACAGGCAGTACGACAGCATGCCAGGTTAACCACATGACTGCTCTGCTTTAGCAATAGATGCCATAGCTTTGTAAGGTTAGGCCTGCCATGGTTGGCATCACAGCACAACTTGTTCCCAGGCCAGGCCAACACCTGGCCTCTCCTCATGCCCCTATCCCCCTCTATACATATCACTTCGCTGAGGGAGTGGTGCCATAACTGTTGGGGCGACCATAAAATCTCAGATGATAGAGACAGTTTGTGTGTTCACATTTGCAGCTGGATACATGTGTGAGCATGTGTTTTTCTAATGCTGTTTCTCTCTTTGCGTCAACAGTACTCAGAAAAAGAAGACAAGTACGAGGAGGAGATCAAAGTCCTGACTGACAAACTGAAGGAGGTGAGATTCTGATTCCAGCGGAAAGAAAAGGTTTCACTAAAAACAGAGGACATTAGCAGGCACTATTTAAAGCAACTACAAGGATAAAAGGAGTAGTGTTCCCATGAGCAGCACCACCTGGTGTTTCAAAGATCTGCCCTGAGCGTGCATTTGCTTTGGAAGAGAGTGGAAGACACAACTCATAAGACTACTTCTCTTTTTACCCCCAGCTCTTTCAAGATGTATGGCAATGTGATTTTAAAAGTTGTTGGCTAATGGTGGTAAATTCACATATTGATGTTAAACTGTATAAATAAAATAGGCATATTATAAACTTGTCCAGGGGAAGAGAGATCGTTGAAGCCTGTCATATTATAAAACCCACCAAATAATAGGTAAACAGTTGTTTTTGATCCGTCCAGGAACTGGTCGGCTGGAAATTAGATCAAGCCAAACACGAGCTGGTCATATTTATCTGGTTTCCAGGCTGTACTATCATACTTTTTCCTGCAAAACCTTTACTTGGAAAATGAAAACAAGGGCTCATCCATTCTGCTCGCCTTAAATAGTTTTGTCTAATTCACATTGTATCAAACTGGGAACAGGCACTGACAACTATTCTGTACTTTTAAACTGCAGTTCAGGGGATATCTTGAGGAAATGAAACTTATGATCAGAATAGTCACTCTCATGGCTCACTGTAGATAAATAGAGAAAATAACCTACCCTGGGTTTTTATGGTGCCCCCTAGAACTCTCTCCTCATTGACCTTAAGTTAAGAACTAAACCAAAAATGAAATAATAATATTAATAATAAACACTTAAGAGAGCTAAAGAAAACTCACATACACAAAATATTGAAAATAGGATCAATAAAAGCATGAATACATTAAAAAAACAATGAAAAGACAGACAGAAAATGAATTTTTCTTTTTTGACACTGTGTGAATTGAAAGCCTGAATGTAATGTCTCTTTATCATTACATAGGAAGGTAACCTGCAGTGTTCCAGTCCTGTATGGTAAATTCTCTGTGTAACAGCTAATTTCTTTACCTTTTCATAACTGTGTGTGTGTCTCCGTCAGGCTGAAACCCGTGCAGAGTTTGCAGAAAGGACAGTGGCCAAACTGGAAAAATCCATTGATGACCTGGAAGGTATGAGATCACCACGTTACAGTATTGAACCACTTTGATTGCACCGAAATTTACATTTAAAAAACATAATGAATTACTTCAAATGAGCAACTATTCATCTGGGCATGCAGCTGCATTCAAATTGAGTAAATGAGGAAATACATGTTTATAAACCAAAAGCAGAGAAATGATTGGAGTTTTCCGCAGGTCAGCACCAGCTCTAATCCTAAAACACCATTATGCACACACGCACAATTACATTCAGTTTAAAATGGACCTCAGAAGGAGTGTCCTATTTCAGCAACACTGCACATAGTTTCTGTGGAAAAGAAAAGGGCTCCCTGCCAAATGTATGGAAACTCCTAAGCTCATGGAAGCCCCTTGTTTCTGAAGGACAACTATGTCAGCCATGCCACAGAGAGCACACACTGTGCTCACATGTTTTTAGGTCAGCATTATTTAGTTGAAGAACCACATACAGCTGAGTTTATAGTTATTTGAGCAGTTTTACGGGACATTCAGAACAGGCTTTAAATGCTCAAAGCTCACTCTGCTACAGAGCCACAAGCGTAATTAGATATGCACCATTCTTTCCTCCAAGCATTTCTGCATCTTTAAAAAGCCTGACCTATTTTTTTGTCTTCTCCTTCCTCCCTCTGCTCTCTGCCTCCATCTGTCTCTTGTTCTTATCCTGCTTTCGGCTTGTTTGTGTCGCTGCTGTCCCTGACACCTGCCTGTACTTCCTGTCGACCTCTGACCTCCAGATGAATTGTATGCTCAGAAGCTCAAGTACAAGGCCATTAGTGAGGAGCTGGACCATGCCCTCAATGACATGACATCTCTGTAGATGCTCTCGCTGCCTCTCACTTCCCTTTTTCTGTCTGTGGCTTTGAATTCATCTTCTCTCTGTGGATCATCTGTATGTGCCTTCCTTCCATGTTACTATGCAGGAAACAGTAATTAAAAAAAGCTTTTCTTTCCTACTTCACAGCTTTTGTCTCTCTGTTCTTCCCTTCAACCAAGTTTGATGTTTAGTACAATATCTGATGCATCTACATAGTTCACACTGCATTGCACTCTGTGCTTTTTTTTCGTATTAGGTTATCAACAGTTTAATGTACATTGTCCATTTAATAATCTGCAAGTGACTGAGACAAGGTGAGATTTACTCTAGTTTTTGTGTGAGTTAGGTTTGCAGTCACGTTTGACCCTTGAAAACACTCTTTGGATTGTTCATCTAACTCCTGTTTCATGGATTCTGATATTCAGGGTTCCCACTGTCATGGAAAAAGTCATGGAATTTTCATGGTCTCTTTTAGAAGGCATTGAAATGTAATAAAACTAGTAAAATTCTTTGAAAGTTTTAGACAAACTAATGAAATTCTATTTTGTTAAATAAAATAAGTGTTACATTTAACTTTCATGGAAACGTTTTTGTAATGTAACACAAAATCAGATTATCTTCTGTAGACGTTGAGGTAACACAGCTCCCAGATGCAGCAATGCTTTTTAACCGTCATGTATGTTTCGTCATTTTCGCTCCAAATTTAAATAATTGTTTAAAAATGCTTGGAAAGAACACATATAGTATTTCTTGGCACTTCAGTGATAGTTCTCTTCATGTATTCACAGGTTGTGAATGATTATGGGAATTTTGTTGTAGGGTCATGAAATATTGTAAAAATTCTGTCCATGGAATTGTGTGGGAACTCTGCATATTATATATTCATGTGTGTCCAAAACCTCTGTACTGACCTAAGAGGGTACTCTGTACTAATCCAATCCAACAAAAGTAGCATACAGGTCCATGAAGAAGTCCATGCTGTAATCTACTAACTGTCTTCTGACGGAGAACAGTCAGCAGTTTGTGCATGAAAGGCACAGCGGTGTAGTCGAGGTTTTTGCATGTGGCACAACTTTAACCAAAACAGTTATGCAAAACATCTGTTCAGTAAAACCGTGCTCTGTGCTCTGTCAACCTACAAAGGGGAATACATCTCCACAACACAAGCAGTAATATTTGCTGATGGTTGTGTCTTCACCGTGTCACTTTTCTTCTTCTCTCCAGACAAATTATCAAAAGCCAAAGAGGAGAACCTTGGCATGCACCAAGTCCTGGACCAGACCCTGCAGGAACTGAACAGCTTATAAACACACGGAGAGGAAGTCGGAGAGGATGAGATCGTCATGTAACATTCCTTAAATGTTCGACTCCATTCCACATTTCGAGCTGTAAAATCTTTATTCCCCATGTGAAGGGGGATTAACTTAATGCTTGCCCCTTGATGTTTTGTATCTAAGGCACAACTTTGTTTCTTTCTATTTTTTAAGATGGGAAGTTATTTTGACCTCATCGCTTTTTTGTTTCTTTTTTTTTTTTATATCCAGAAATAAGTGCTGAAATTCTCCCCAGAAATTATTGTGACCACTTATTTAGGAAGAACTGGCATCTATTACACCCAAAGAAACCTCAGATATGGTCACTGTACCACTTAAACTGGCTCAACTTTACATTTTTTGTGCACATACATTAAGCCTCTCTGATTATTTTAATACATACGCTACAGATGGCTTTTGGGATTCGCTCAGTCTACATTAGTATCGTTCTACAGTGCCACCTAGTGGTGATATGAAGTGAGTCAACAGTCCTGTTTGTCTGATAATGCTGTTTAAGAGGCTAAAAGACAGTCAGCTTATGTGTCTGAGCAATATCTTCCTGAATTTGTTTTTTGTTTAAAGAGCATGGTGGTCAAATAGACAGATGGCCCTGTGGAAAGGTTGCATTGATAAATACATGCTCAGTCATTCTCTTTTTTTTTTTAGCATTTCATTTGAAATTAAAGCCTTCCTGGTTATTCTTAGGGTCTACATGTTGAATATGCACAAAATATTTATGTGCATCAAATGTTATCTCCTCTATTTTAAGTGTGAGAGTCTGCAGAACATGAGCTGTGCATGCATGGTATAGCAGTAACGTGCATTTCTAAACTCCGCTACTTTTCCATAAGCTTCACCTGACCGTTGACATTCTTCATCATTGCCAACTATACACTCTAATGTAGCAGATATTTACTAGATTTACAATATGTTCTATCACATGAGCGAGCTGAACCCCAAACCACTGGAAGCTCAAGTTTTATCAACCATGGATACTTATTGTATATAGTAGAATAATGTTAGGTATTTGAGAAATTGTATTGCTTTGATTATTTTTGTTTCATTTACACCACTTCTTTTTGCCAGGGGAACTCTAAAGACCAAAGAACACACAAAACACAGACAATACATTCTTAAAATGTTTTATTTTTGTTTGTGATGGTCATCATGGTTTCATCTCATGCCAGGGCCATGAAAAGAGCCTCACACGTGACCGAGACCATTATGAAAGATTTCATTCACCAATCCCCCTCTATGTCAACCTAATAAATGTTTTACAGAAATTGTGATTTAGTGTGCTTTTTTTGTATTTTTAAGATTGAAAAGATTGTTTTTACTTTTCAATAAAAGTAGACCCACACTGTCTACATTAAGATTATCATATAAATCTGATGAACATAAATCAACCCTAGTTGATAGAAATGTTGGAATGTGTGTAATTGAAGTGTAAGTCTGTTCTGCAAAACACCAGAATGGGATGACAGTTCCCTCCACATTATCGGGATACAGATTTCTCTTTGGATTTAACACACTTAACATCATGGAGTGTGAGGCTCAGACTCATTATACAATGGTCCAGTTTTTCATTCTGCTGCCTTCCATGGAGGTTTCGCACATTTCTGCTCAGGAATATTTCTTTCTGAAGGCACAACCTAGACAGAAAAATCAAGCAAACAATAGAATTTGATTTTCACAAGCTGTTTTCTATGATCATATAATCACTCACTTCCACAGGGAGGTGGGTATAAAAATATATATCTAGTATAATTATGTTTTACCTTCTGTAAGTCTGCATTTCCCCCCTGCTGGTTGACAGAGGATTAAGGAGCAGCCTGCACATGGGACAACTGTTTGGGAATGGCTGAAGATGGTTGTGATCTTATAACAGCCTTGGAAAAATAGAGATAAACGAGAATATTACTTTAGTAATATCCTGTTTTGTTTTATTTACGAGTGTGTGTGTGAACCCTGGCAGTAAAGCAAATTCTCCAAACTACACCGTTAAAGGTAACAGTGAACCTTGATTTTAAATACAGAAAAATGACAATTGGTTTCATTTTGCATTTACCTGTGCATTTGACATCCATGAAGTAGGAGTTGGGGCTCTGCACCAGCCTCTTCTTCTTGTGCCTGCTCCTCTCCCTAGCCAAACTGGGGTACAACAGATCCTTATCCTGCAACAGATACCAGAGGATGATTGATATGAAGAAAAAAACACGTAGTGTCTTTACGATTATTATTATTATTGCTGTTGTTGTTGTTTTTGATGTTGTTAAAACAATGACTCAAAAGCTCGTTGACGATAATTACCCCACACGCCCCCTACGGTCTCATGAGTGAATCGCTACATAGTACAAGCAGGGACATGTCCAGGCAAGCCCAGCATCATTTCTAAGACCTGCTGCACCTGTATATACTCAACATTACATGAAGAATGACGTTTAAAATACTTTTCTGATGTACATCCCGTGTATTAAATGGATAATAAATCTTTGTCATCAGGTTTATACATAACGTTAGTCAGTTTCCACACAATTTGAAGGGCTTTCTATCAGTAAGAAGTGGTATAACGTCTTTCAAGCAGAAAAAAACAGACGCCCCCCCCAAAAAAACAAACAAACAACAATTTGCAATAAGAAAAGTATCACTTACAGGCATTTTTGCAAAAATCACGCAGGTTTATCGTCCAATGCGAGTGTACTATTTGAGATTTCAAGCGCTCCTCTCCGTCTTTTCTTCTGAAATGACTTTCTTTTCGTTTCGATGGACGTTTACAACCTGTACCGGAAGTGACCGAGCAGGCGGGGCCTCTTTCTTTAGAGGAGGTGCAAAAGAAAATACTGGAATAACTGGTCCGTGATGATTATATAATAATACTTGATTCATAACTTTTGTAAACAGTAAAAACCAAAAGTTATACACCTAATGAAAGTAATGGCTACTTGCTCCTAGTCTAACTAGAGCTGTTTTAAGACCCCCAGATGCAGAGAGGAAAAGAGGGAAATTACTACACTTCTAACTAGATTCATAAGTAAAACATCCAAACCCAAAATCAAATGCAAAAATCTTCAAGGCTAATTCTGATTTGAACTAATGACTATGCAACTTAGAACTGGACTGGAATAACCAATAAGTTAATTTGCTCTAAATTATAATTGGTCTATGAGGGGGGAACCTAAACAAAAACCTGCTTAGGGTCCCAAAAGGTCTAGAGCTGGCCCTGTGTCACCGATAGGATTTCTGTAGACTGGTACATAGTGGCACCCACCACACCGTCTAAATGTTGGTAATTTGCTGAACACCCATCCCAAACAATGCGCTATTGAGGGAAGTAATCACTTTATCAAACGGCCAATTAACACATCTTTTATTCAGGGTGACCGTACACATCAAATCGAGCAAACCCTTCGGGTTCGCAGCGGACTTCCGGAGCCACGAGGACGGCGCAGAGTGACAGTTGATTTGACCAAAAGACAGCTAGGCAACAGTGACGTCTCTTTCTCCACAACGGGCGGGATATCCGCATTAGTAAGCTAGCTAATAACATGGCGAAGACTTACGATTACTTGTTTAAACTACTTTTAATCGGCGATTCAGGCGTCGGGAAAACCTGTGTGCTATTCAGATTTTCAGAAGATGCCTTCAACTCAACGTTTATCTCCACTATAGGTGAGTAAAAGTCGTTCAATTGTTATTATCTTTGCCGAAAAGTAGTACAGGAGCAGCCCATCCCGTCATGCTAATTTTTTGCTAACTTTTCTGGCTAGCATTCATCTTGTAGTAGCTAGTCAGGAAGCAGCCAAGCCGGCTTGTTAGAGGGGCTTTAACAGAACTAACAATTACATTTTTAATTATCAGCTTTACTGGGGAAAGCCCAAGTATGTATAAACTTTAAGATGGGAACCCCACCAAAGCTGTAACAGTAGATATAAATACATGCTGTTCTTTGTAATGTGGCAAGCTTAACTCAAAAGCTACAGAGCTGTCAGTGAGCTAGTTGGCAGTGTCATTTTTCATCTGTACTTCGCACTCAAGTAGCCAACGTAACAGAAAATATTAGCACGTCGACCACTCAATTAGCTATTTCTATAACTGGGATGCTGAGTTAGTTATAGTGCCAGATGAAAGATGTGCTTGAATTGGAGTATCTGACTATTGTTTTTCCACAGGTATTGATTTCAAGATCAGAACAATAGAATTAGATGGAAAGAAGATCAAGCTACAGATATGGTAAGACAGCCGCATTATATAAAGTGCTTTCACTTTACAGCCTCTCCTGCAAATGGGGTGGACACAGTGACGATAGCTAATAATTACACTTCGTGGCCACTTTATTTGGTTAATTTAATAAAATTAAAACACAATCCAATGTTATAGTCCTCCAATATAAAGTTTGTGTTTCATATCAGTGATATTAGATTGTTGTGTATCTAATAAACTGACAACTGAGTTCCTCTAAGGACCCAATGTAAACTGAACTGACATAACTTCACGTTAAGGTGGCATCAACAGAATAAACACTGGTGATGATGAGAACTTGTTAAAAGTCTAGTAACTTTTTACAAAAAAATAATTATAACTAAGTTCTGGTGGAGATTTAATTGTAATATTTGCAATATTGAAACCTGTGTCATGTTGTTAAACCAGACACAACTGAGGATTCCTATTTTTTCTTGTTATTTTGTGAGTTCAAATGACTGTGTCCATAGATTACTGGTGAAACAAACTTTGTATCATTATATATTATATAAACAATGTTATATCACAAAAATATCTGGGAGAATTTACTTTATTTCTGTGCTTTGATTGTAGAGGTAGATTTGGATATGTTAAATCCACATAATTAGAATAGAATAAAAGGGACTTTGCACTGCTAGCTGCGGTTGTTTGCCAGGCAATTGTTGTTAGTTATTATGGTTACAACCTGTATCACTGGTAGAGTAAACTATGTTGTCAGATTCTGAAAAGAGCTTAATTAAATAAATAAAAAAAAAATCAGGTAGATAGCTCTCCTTTTTACGTACTAATGCTTAATTTCACAAAATTTAAAAATGTGTTTGATAGACAGGAAAGTTTTACATCTTTGAATGACATCACAGTTGAGGCAGGAAGCATTCTGATGTAGGAAACTGAAAAGAAGAGAAGGTGCTATAGCAAAAAACTCCTAGTAAGATGCAAATCTAGAACTGGCTTTTAGAGAGCTACGTGAAATAAAAAGCTAAAAGAGAGATGGAAAGCTATTCTTTTTTCCTGCTTGATGACTGGAGTAACTTATATTAGCTGGCTTTCCAGGTCTTTCTTGTTGCCCTTGCTTGATGTTTGTTTTTTTTGCAGCATTGCCAAGTAATTTTTGATCTTAAGCTTATGCATGTATACAGCTGTTAATATCCATTAGAAGTTGCAGCCTTACTCTCCCTCTTGCCCAAATACGGCCACTTACGCCTTAAAAAAACGAGATGGTGATGATCAAAATGCCTAACTTAATGCTTTAAAACTATGATGGTAAAATCGTTTTCTGAAAATCAGTGGGTGATGCCACAGAGGCTACGTCCACTACCTTTATACAGTCTATGATTCCAGCACTGTTTTTAAGCAAATATAATTTACATACAAACTACTTATATTTCCCGCATCTCAGTCTTAAATACTTGTAGAAGGAAGAAAAATGGTTTAAGGAGCCCTTAGTATTGGTGCCAAGTCATAATTAACAGCTGTTCTCTGTGGCTGAAAGATGTATCTCACAAGTCCTGTCCTTATTGTCCTCAAAACTCAGCTGTTTCTTAAAATGTACTGGTGACTAATTTGTGGTATGATAACACAGTTTATTAGTTGTTCTTTATTTCAGATCTTGGACAGAGCTGTTTTTCTTCCAGACAATTTGCTTTATGCCCAGATGAGAATCTAGCTGGGTGTGGCAATGCAAAGTAAAAAAGTAATGTGTCTTCTGTTTAGGGACACAGCAGGACAAGAGAGGTTCAGGACCATCACAACAGCATACTACAGAGGAGCAATGGTAAGTTACATTGTCATCTTAACAACTCTCCCAACAGTTTGAATGAAAAAATGAAATAGTAGTTTTCTTAGGTGGGAGTTCTGCAGCAACAACACTCATCAGAATCGCACCCAGCATTGTTGTTATGGCTGTTAATTTTGCACACACTTGAGGAATCAGCGGTGCATTTAGTGCATTGTTATTGCATTTTATACCCTCTCCTGTAGTTCAGGTCTAACTGGATGACTGTGCTTACCTTGCGTTAACTTGAGGCTGCAAAATCAAGTCATTCATCACAAATAAAAGTTGACATGTACAGAAAAAAAAACACATCACATATTAATTGTTAAAGTCTGTCTCAATGGACAAATGAAAATTTATATGTAATTATTTCTTTATTGTCTGGCTGCTCAAATGTTTTGTGTCTTTACCTCCCCAGGGCATCATGTTAGTGTATGACATTACCAATGAGAAGTCATTTGACAACATCAAGAACTGGATAAGGAATATAGAAGAGGTAATTATTTTTCATTAGTAAATAATGTGACTAGATGTGAGTCACTTCATGTGTCTGTATGCCTCTATCTGTAAAATAGGATATCTGTTTTTCTATAAGGCATCTTTGGGTGCGTTTCATTTTGCCATTGATTTTTGCAAAGAGCTAAAGGAGTGTGCATACATCTAATGCATTCTATGATCATTTCCCTGCCTGTTCACTCTGTCTTCCACAGCATGCCTCAGCAGATGTGGAAAGGATGGTCCTTGGGAACAAATGTGACGTCAATGACAAGCGACAGGTGTCCAAAGAGAGAGGAGAGAAGGTGGGATAAGAAATATGACAAATGATGCAGAAACCTTGCTCTCTGACATATGTTTGTATTTATTATCATGGCACATGATCCCTAAAAACTGACACCCATTCTGTCTCTTTCACTACTGCTGGCAGTTGGCGCTTGAGTACGGTATCAAGTTCATGGAGACCAGTGCAAAGTCAAACATCAATGTTGAGAATGTAAGTTCACTCTTTTTTCAATGACTTTCATTACTGCTTCAAGTTAAAGTCAGGTGTTTGGTCTTTATTTTTTTCCTGTCACAGTGTTTTGATTAGATAAAAAAAATAAGAGATTTAGATTTTTATCTATTTTTTCATGTATAGTGTTTGAATGTAGGGGTAGCAGAGGATTTAGTCGTCAACACCAATACCAGTAAAAGTCAGGGATTCTTATTACACATTTACATACCATGGATGACAGACATACATTGTTGATATGATAATATGAGGTGAACCTTCAAATCAAATTTTACATGTCAGAAAAAATTGCTTGCAGGCACAAATACTTCCCCTTTTTTTTAAATTTTTGCATCAACTTGGTGCCAATGAATTGGCTCTCGCTACAGCCCTAGTACAGAGATCATAGCAGTTGCAGACGAGAGCTTTAATTAAGTAAGAAACCATTGTAAGCTATCAGGTTGGAAATCTATTAGTTTGTGATACTTATGTTTTTGAATTATTCAGTCAGCTGAACTATAGCCAGCTAATCAGCCAGTCCACATATAAAACAAAGCAATAATCATATTAAATCACTTAATGACAGGCATAATTAGATTATTACCATGCTAATTCCTCGCAGACCCAAAGATTGTTTGCATGTTGAACATTCTTTTCCTCTTGTATACAATTATTAATGTGTAGTTTTTTGTTCGCAGGCCTTCATGACCCTTGCGAGAGACATCAAAGCAAAGATGGATAAGAAGCTGGTAAGAATTTCAATAGTGGAATCGTAGCTGTGATCAAGCTGTTCCACAGTTTGTTTTGTCTGTTTTGTGTCGTGTACTGGTGTTCTGTTTTGTTGCCTATATTTTTATGTGCGTTCTCTTCTGTTTAGGAGGGCAATAACCCGCAGGGCAGCAGTCAAGGAGTAAAGATTACAGAACAACCCAAGAAGAGCAGTTTCTTCCGCTGCACGCTCCTGTGAGGTAACGGGAGTCTCGGCATCCACCATCGCCTTAACTGTGTCCCCCACTGGACAGAACTGGACAGAGCACACGCTGATGTTTCTTCACTTCTCTTCTTGCTTCTCTTTATCTCTGTTCAGATAAACAAAAGTTTATTGTGCTCCTTGTTCCCTCGACAACTGTGAATCTAACTACTGTGGCCTCTGTTAGATGCTAACTCTCATTAAATTCCAACTCACACCCTTAGATTTAATTGACTTCTAAAGACTCCCTCTTCGTGAAACACTGGAGACGATCAAACCTGTCTAATTCCTAGATTTCACCTCAAGTAAGTAGCAAGTAGCCTAAAATACACTTCCACAAAAGGCTTGCTGGTCAAATGGGCTTCCTAATTTAGGGTATGTATAATGTATTTATCTGCGGGGATGAGAACGAGCCACATTTAAGTACTGACTGGTTGACTTATACTTTTATAGGTCTACATTAGGTAAACGCAACACATAAATATTTATCACCTGATTATGAGTCACCATATAAAATGACTGTGCCAGTGCATTTTATGCATCATATCAACATTTGGGTTAACATGTCCGTCTTTTCTACTGGTGTCTTTCTTTCTTTCTTTCTTAGGCTGAAACATTCCTCTTTGAACACTTTATTGTGCAATGTAACGTGTGTGTGGGGCCCAGGTTTTTTTTAAGTATTGAAATGTTGCAGTAAGACTGGGTCCTTGACAAATGATGCTTGTTTTAAGGGCACACAGATTCCTTTTGTAGTTGCTTGCCTCATAACTTTAGGTATTGCAGTTTCTATGGTGAAGATAAGAGTTGATTGGTGGGAGATTTATTTGATGCACTTGTGCTGGCAGACGAGCAATACCTAACTCTGACACCTGGAGGCAATATGGTTCCACAGAGGTGGGACAGAAGGAATCACATTGATGTTTTTATGCATGTATACTTCTTCCTGTTGTGAGTTCCAATGGGGGGACATGTACACAGCTGTTTTCTGGGCCTTGGATAGGAGCTGTGCTGTAGCAGTATTTATGGAGTTAAACAAAACATAGCACCAAAATGACAAAGTGCCCTTTTATGTTCTTATTGATTATTATGCACTTTTCCTTTTGTTCTTTCTGTAAAAAAAAGTTCTTAACATGTGTTGACTGTGTTTAACTGAAAGCAAAGAATATTCATGCACAAGTTTTCCATGTACCCTATCTGGGCTTCCTAAAAACATCTGAGCACTGAAACCTTGTCTTTTAAGTTTGTATAATGAAAATATACAGCAAGCCTTTGATTTAGAGAGGTTTTCCCCATTACATTCCTATGAATTGATAATTCTCTTTTCCAGCTTTTGATTAATTCCCATTGATGCTTTTTGGAACTCCAGATGCACCTCCCTGTCCCTCTCTCCTGTTCCCTCCCCTAATCCTCCTCTCTCCATGTCTTATTAAGGCCATCTGAACTATGCATTCTGGGTGCATAGAAAACCTCAAAAAGCTTTGCACGTTTGACTTGACAAGCTTTATTTGACATTAGAAATGTGCAAAGGATCGTTGCTGTTTTATTTTCTGCTGTCACTCCAAATTCTATTATATTTGTTCAGTCGAACTGTTCAGGCATAAGAATAGGAAATTTATTGAAAACTGATGAAAATCACCTGACGTTTTACAGTGAGAGGAAATCATTTCTAGTGGTGCCGAGTCATTTAATTGAATCTGTGGCTGCGTAGATGTTAACCTGTGGATTTAAACTGTAAACATGGTTTGGGCACAATTTTGGTTTAACTGGCTCTTAAAAGATTTAGGTCAAATCATGGCTTGAACTTGAATTCAATCTGTAAAATAAGCTAGGTTCTTTTGAGTGATTCTCACCAACTATGAATTTGTCAGGTATCTGACATATCTAAAGCATTCCCTAAGTAAATTTGGATGTCATTGCTGATTGCTGCATTTCATGGGGAATTGATAATTCAGCAATTGTAAATAAGATCTACAATGATTGTACTGAAGGTTCATAAATCTTATTGATCTACACATTTGTAGATGTTTTGATTTAATAAATGATTCTTAAAAACTTGTTGAATCAACATTTCTTTTGGAAAATGGCAATGTATGTGAAGAGATTTGTGAATATACTTATTTTTCCACCCCAGGGGCACAGAGATGCCTGTGGTTGTCTTGTAGGGCAGAACTTGACTGCCTTTGATAATCTTTGTATAATCAACAAATGAAGCCAAAGGCTATTAAAAAACAAAAATAATGACTTGACCTACATATTTTTGGGGGTTTTTAGGTGTGTGCAGAAAACACTCCAGATTGGATTATTTTCTATCTGTCATGCTTTTTGTCTGCATTATCACATTTTTCTTTTCTTTCAACAGTTAATGTTACCAACAATGTCCGCTAAAGCTATGAACTGAAGTTTAAATGTAGTTCCTGTTTGGAGGCTTCTTCAGACAACAGCAGATTGGGTTTTTGCACGCGTTTAACCAGCATGAGAATGATGAAATGAAAGATGCCAATAGTTGAATCACTTTTCAGAACAAGTAGAAAGTTTGCAAAAAAACTTTTGTTGTGACCTACAGCCAAACCCACTGACAGGAAACACACAAAATCAAGATCAGTCCTATCACTGTGAAGAACGACCACAACAAAATCAAGTATACGGACTATTTATTGACACAGGAAGCCTAAAAATAATTTAAAATTGCATTTTGGAGGCATTCTTATATAAAAAATCAGTGTAGGATAGACTCCTGCAGGATTAAAATATACTGTCGAATTGTTCATCTGCTGAGCTGCACTGCTGCTTCACAGCCACAGGGCCGCCAGTGTAATTCTGAGCTCTTTGGAAATGGCATGTTCTCCCTGTGGTGCTCTGGCTTCCTCCCACAGTCCAAAGATATGCACTATGGTCTTGACTTTGGTGTTTGCCTTCTTACTGGGCACATAAAGAGCTGTTCATCTGTTACCAACAGTATAAATGACAATGTAACTGGGCTACATTATACTGTGACTGTCATACAACTACTCACAAAGATGTGCGTTTTGCCTCCGCCCACATGCAGGTGTAGTCAGGTGAGTTAGCACTGCTGCGTCATTTTATAACAGGGCTGCCAGACAAGGTAAGTTACTTCTGCTGTGAGCAATGTTTAATTTACAGAATAATCTGAGTATTTAAACCAAAAGTAAGATTTTTTTGGGAGTAGGTCTGGCATGTTCAGTAGTAAATAGTAAAGTTGTTGTAACTAATGATCTTCAGTATCCCATCTGAGATCTTGTTTTGTGTAGAAAGGGTTAGAAAATGGTTATTTTACTCTGTTCCTCTTAAACAAAGTTCACAGTATGTCATGTTACATTCAGTGACATGTAATTAAAAGTAGAGCAATAAAAATAGGATGGAGTTAAGATTATCAAATCATTGGCATTTGAATGTGTATTTTGCCTGTTATCCATTACTACTTGGCCCCGTAATCTACATTAGCTGGCAGCTCATGTATATATAT
>JAOWBC010001052.1:16561302-16575256 GCA_028566105.1 Hypoplectrus providencianus | reverse complement strand
AGCTAAATAATGGGCCTGGATTAATCCACGTCATCCTACAACCTTCTCAACAATAGGTCTTTTACATTGCATGTAGGATGTATGGATAAAGCTGAGAGCAATGGACAAAAGAAAATCAATAGACAAGAATTATGCAAACAGAATAGATAAAGCCTCAGGAGATTGTTTGCTTAAACTTTCATTCCCCTGGGAGGAGTGAAAATATAAAGGTGTTGGAGCTCAGAGGGATCACATTGTAAAGGACTGGCAGATGAGGACGCTGGCTGTATTGTTCTTTAGGCGCAGGTCTGTTTTCAGCGGAAACATAGATAAATAACCTAGATAGATAAGGAGAAGTGAGACCAACAGCCACGTGCTACACACAGACGGCGTTGTGCTGCTCAGCAGAAGGAAACTTGGTAAGACCACAGAAAATGTTTATAACAGCTCCTTTCTACTCAGATGTATTTAAAATGTCTGTAAAGATTTGGAAACACAAACATTATATTTACTTTCTCATTTTAGTACAAATCGACAGTTAATACAGCTTTAGCCGGGTAACTAAGGAGCCAGAACAACTGTACACATGGAGCTTTCTTTTAGAAAGGATTTCAAGGTCATGTTGAGTAACTTAAGGTCTAATGTGTTCTCTGTTTAGATTAGCTAGCACTGGTACCTCTCTCTGTATAAACTCCTATACGTTTCTTTTCTTCACAGTTTTTTCAATTTGGTTTTTAAAAATGCATGTAGAACCCTAATGAATGTAGAGTCACAAATAGACAACAAACATAAATATGAATAATCATTTTGGGGATATCCAAAAGAAAATTAAGATTTTTGTTTTGTTTTGCAGTCCTTAAAAACACTTAAAAATTCTTACAAGCAGCAGTTCTGTTTTTGTTATTTCCCATCATCTGTTTTCAGTTTGGGAGTGGATGCTTTCTGCCTGTTGGACAATATCAATGTGTGTGAACATTCTTATCCATTTAAGGCAATGCTATCATGCCAAAACTTTCCACCCTTAGAAAAACGTAATATTTGACTGATTATTTCTCCCTATGTCTTCCGCTCCCTGCATAGTTTCCCACGAGACCTGCCTCCTGGACCAGGTGCTGGACCTGATTATGAACGAGAAGCCGCCTAACAGTGGTAGTCTTTTCCTTAACGAGGAAGTGGACAAACCCCCCCTTCCAGAGAGAGGAGACCTGAGGAGACGCCTACACAGGGCCATGGAGAGGAGAGCCAGCAGCATGAAGGAGAGGATGAGCTCCATCAGCTGGGACAGTGTCAAAGGTTTCCTCAAGAGGAACCTGTTTGTTTTGTTCACTGTGGCTGCTGTGATCCTGGGTGGGTGAAACCGTCCGCATGTTTAACCTCCTCTGCAGCCACTTGACTTACTTTGACTTTTTGTGCTTTGTGCTCTCATGTATGTGCAGGTGTAATCCTGGGCTTTGCTCTACGCCCCCACAATCTGACCCTGAGGGAGATCAAGTACTTTGCCTTTCCAGGGGAGCTGCTGATGAGAATGCTGCAGATGCTGGTGCTGCCTCTCATCGTCTCCAGTCTGGTCACAGGTCTGCTCTTTGAGGTGCACACACACATTTGTAACAAGATCTAAACTTACAGCATTCTCAGTGGGGTTTCCTCTGTCTCAGGTATTTCTTCCTTGGACAGCAAAGCGTCAGGTAAGATGGGAATGCGTGCAGTGGTTTACTACATGGTCACCACCCTGATTGCCGTTTTCATTGGCATTGTCATCGTGATGATTATCCGGCCCGGGAAAGGCAGCAGGGACAGTCCTGTGGCCAACAGTGGACATATAGAGCCTGTTCAGGCTATGGACGCCTTCCTGGATCTCATCAGGTAACAGATAAGAAACTATACTGGCTTTTTCATGAAGGTGTAGCAGTAAATAGCAACAGTAACTTAGCAGCTGTTATGGTGACAAGTTTATCATTATTACATTTAAAGTAAAAGTTTTACATTAGGGTTAATGCTGAGAGTCAGATAAAAGATCGATAGGAACAGTGCACACATTCATTCAACCAAGATTACTGCTCAGTTATTAATCAACACATTGTAATATTACACAATATTCAACCTGCTGTGTCATTTGATGTTGACGTTGTTTTGTAAATATATGAGCACCAATATCAAGATGTGTCATTTTTATTTTAGGAACATGTTTCCTCCCAATCTGGTAGAGGCTTGTTTCAAGCAGGTGAGATGGTCATTTTCTGTCAGCCATATGATATTTATATTAATACTAATGTATTATGATATACATTTTTAACATACATTTTATTTTTTTGAAAAAAAAGTATACATATGTATTTTATATAACACAACTCCCATAATCGAACTAAAAAGAGAAAAAAACGTGTAAAATCATATTTCTGATACGGACTTAAATGCTATATGCCAAAGTCACAAAAACTCCAAACATAAATATTCCATGTTTTTCATGTTCATGTCTGTTTGTTTGTTCTTGCAGTATAAAACAGTGTACAAAAAGACTGTGCACATTAGAAACGTGACCGTAACTCTGAACCTCACCGAGGCTCTCAACGTGACAGAGTCTAACCTGAGCGAGAACCTCAGCAGGGTGCTGCACACCGTACAGGTGGGTGGCAGAGGCTGACATCTCATGTGGGGAAAACAAGGAAAACAAGGCACTAAGTGGGAAGGAATATGTATTAAAAAAAATTAAAATAATATTTATCCACTCACTGGTGCTCCATTTATCCAGTCGGGTTTTCCTTTTTACAGTGTCCTTCATATTGTGTCGAGACTCTCAGGGGGAAACCATGTAATGTTTCCTGACTAATATTTTGGATGACAGGAGACAGTGGTGGAGACGGTCCCTGTGTCTGGGTCCTCTAATGGAGTGAACGCTCTCGGCCTGGTGGTTTTCTCCATGTGCTTCGGTCTGGTCATTGGCAACATGAAGCAGCAGGGCCAGGCCCTCAGGGACTTCTTTGACTGCCTGAATGAAGCCATCATGAGGCTGGTAGCCATCATCATCTGGTCAGTAAAGGCGCACTGATTCTCTGAATAAGAAATGTGCTGTATTTTAATGATTCTGGTATGTTCAAGAGAACTTTATAACAGTGTCGAAGGATCCATGATAGTTGTGCATTTCAAATCTGCCCTGTATGGCATATGTGTTTCAGTGTTTCCCATTAATTACCTAGACTATGCCGCCCCACCATAGTCTAATCTTTTCCACCACAGTCTAAATTGCCCTAGTACATTTCCTTTTTTTTTGACAGCACTGAAGGTATTTTTATGTTATTGATAATATAAGGATATTTTTCATTCATTGTGTTATCACTGCTTAGCAAAGTATTTTCACCCATATTAGGTCAGCAATAATCAATGAGCCACCAAATTGGCTTTTTACAGCAAATAAAAAATCTCTGGGGGTCATGTCCCCTGACACCTCTAGGTGGTTCATTGTCCACCTATCATAGTCTCATTAAAACCTGTGGGAGACATTGTATTTGTTGTGTCAGCGCCGCTTTACCATTTACGTTTTAAATGTTTTTCTCAAGATCTTCACAGTGATTGTTGTATTTCTTTTACGTTTTATTGGTTATTTCTGCTATGCATGTTGCATTTTTCAAAAAAATGCTGTAATTAGTACAACTTGGCTGAGTTTTCTTGTTTCATGTTGCATGCATGGCTAAATGCAAAGAAGAGGGGACATTTTTATGAGTTTTGCTGCTCTCTCTGCTGCAAAAAAAAAATGCAATTTTTTAAATTATTCCAAGGAACATAAATGAGGAGGTTATCATTAGGGAATTATGTTTTTATGTTGTTAATATGTTGTTTTACCACTTACAGCTGCTTACGATAAAATTAAAAGGGGAGACTGGTTGTTTGGTGGCTAAAGACTCCAAATGAAAAATAAGCGTATGTTTATTTTTACTAAAGATGGTGTGTAATTATTAACTGAAAAGTTGTATAATATATATTAGCAGAAATACATAAAGCAGTGTCATAGATTTTATTCTACAGTTCATTACAGAAACTCGCTCTCGTTTCTTTGCATATATCTACATGTCTCTCCTCCAACACAATCCTGTCCTTCCAGGTACGCTCCAGTCGGCATCCTGTTCTTGATTGCCGGGAAGATTGTGGAAATGAAGAACCTGGCTGAGGTGGGCGGCCAGCTCGGGATGTACACCGTGTCTGTCATTGTGGGTCTCCTCATCCACGGCCTCTTTGTCCTGCCTCTGCTCTACTTCCTGGTGACCAGGAGGAACCCCTACAGCTTCATCGGCGGCCTGCTGCAGGCACTCATCACTGCTCTGGGAACCTCGTCCAGGTGAGTCTCATCCTGCTCAGATACTGCTGTCCATGGCCTTAGTGTCTGCGCCCCATCCAGACACTCTGCTGTTGAGTCTGACTCAACAGCAGAGGTCACCTATTGGGATACACCTTCATGATGCAATAAGAAACTTTTATATAACATGCTGAGTATAACTGAACCTGATTGTCAGTAGCAATTTTGTTGAATTTTGATGTGATAGGATGTGTTGTGGTATTTCACAATGTGACAAAAAAAGATGTCATACAGTGATATGTGATCTGATACGATGTTAAACAATATATTACTGAACCACATGATATGATACCATACAATACAATGTAAAATGATACACTGGAAACAAAAGAGTACGATATGATGTAATAGGATAAAATGTGATACAATATGTTGTAATACATAATACAATAAGATGTGATGCAAATGATAATGATAATAATATGATCGATAATGTGCTATGGTACTGTAAGGCACAATATGGTGCAGCATGTGCAGTATGATGCAGACATGCAGTACAATACGATAAATTACAATGCAGATGATATGTAGATGATTAGAAAAAATAGGAAATATTGTATCATGTATTGTTGTGAGTTTGACCGATTCCGAGTCATGTCTCCTCCTTCATACTGCAGCTCTGCCACCCTGCCCATCACTTTCCGCTGTCTCGAGGAGAACAATCGTGTGGACAAAAGAGTGACACGCTTCGTCCTCCCTGTGGGTGCCACCATCAACATGGATGGCACCGCCCTCTACGAGGCTGTGGCAGCCATCTTTATCGCTCAAGTCAATGACATGGACCTCAACTTTGGGCAGATTCTCACCATCAGGTACTACACATTAGTTTTTGTTAGTGCTTAGTTTACACCAATATATCAGATGCTGGAAGCATGGGGCCAGAAATTGAACAGGATCAGGTATACAGTGTAGAGCTATTACACTGTTCAAAATCCTCATTGAGTTTGAGAGGAGAGGACGCTAAAATGCTGACTTACTTCCTGGTTAAGGAACTCACATGGCGCCCTATAGCACAAGGTCAGCAAAGCAACTTACCGGCATACTCCTATGTAATATGTATACACATACACAGAAACACGTATTTACAGTATACATATTTATACGAACATATACGCCAGGGTTAGGGTTACACATGCCTCTGTACTTCATCTGTCCCACCCCTACACATGACTGTGTTTATTTGCAAAGTTTGTGTCTTTAAATGTTCTCCCACATGTATTATTTGCTTCCACTTTCTTACCACCTCATTCCAGGAAACATCAGCATTTGCACAATGATTCATCTGGACAGCCTTTTCCTTATGACAGAATTGTTATTGTTAATTGTTAATTTAACTTATTCATTACAAGAATCATATATTTAGAAATATCTGCATTACTCTCCACAGTTTATGGAAAGCATAACTGTGTGATAATTTTAAGATTTATAGTGGTTTCATCACTATGCTACTCCCACCAGGCGTGCACATGTGCTGTTTGTTTCTTTCCCTTTTATTAAATGTCTTCACTCTCCTCTCCATCCCTCCCACCGCCCACTCAGTATCACGGCAACTGCTGCCAGCATCGGAGCAGCAGGCATCCCTCAGGCTGGCCTGGTTACCATGGTGATCGTATTGACATCGGTGGGACTGCCCACAGAGGATATAACACTGATCATCGCCGTGGATTGGTTCTTGTGAGTTCCCACTAAATGTCAGCTTGAGGGGGATTGGTCTGTGTGCTGTTCTGTGGGTCTGCCAGTCTAAATGTCATTGTAAAGCTTCAGAGGTCCCGCCAAAACAAAGGTTATTGATACATAATGCAGAGCGGAACATTAGAAAGCCTGTATTCAGAGGCACCTGCATACATTTAAAGCTGTTTTTATAGCAGATTAACAATATGTTTTCCCTGTCTGTTTGTGTCTCTCCTTGACATGTGCTTTTCTGTCACTTACCTGAATGTTTCTTTTCTTAGGGACCGCTTGCGGACCACCACCAACGTGCTGGGGGACTCGCTCGGGGCAGGCATTGTGGAGCATCTTTCCCGTGGAGAACTGCAGAGTCAGGATGCAGAGGTGCGCAACTCTGTAATTGAGGAGAATGAGAAGCCCTACCAGCTAATCTGTCAGGAAAATGATTCACTCAACCACCGCAACAATGAAACCACAATGTGAAGACGAGCCCAAATGAATTATAAAAAAAAAAAAAAAATTTAAATGATACTGAAAGCCTTTTAGCTAGAAAGTTGGCTGAAAGTGGTGCAGGGACAGTCTTAGAAAAAATCCTCAGAGCAGCCAGTGCTCAGGGTTCAAAGATCATTTTTGCAATAACAGATTAAAACTCACATCTTTTTTTCAAATGGGACACACAGATAAACAAACCCCGGCCAATGAGAAATAAGAACACATCCTGAACACCTACACATCCAATTCATACAGATTTAAAGCACCAGTGAGATGACAGTTGACCTGCAGTATATAGTCTGCACGTTCCCAGATTGGAGAACCAATGCTCTCCAGGCGGGAAATGGGATGCAGATGAAGATGGGGCATGACAAAAAAACATATTTTAACTACCTGAAGAAAGGCCCACCCTATAAATGTTATACCATTTCCATGTTCCTACCCATAAAAGCTATGGATAGGCTTGTTAAAAAGTCCTCAGCTTCATCATGTTTCCAAAGATTATCACATGATATGGTGGTAGCATAAGATGTTATACAATTATGTTTACCCACCATGGAAAGAAAATCGGTTCAGACAACAAAACTACTTGGTTATAAGGAGGTTTATCACTAACTTACACACAAAAGTTGAAACAAGTCAAAAATGAATTTTGGTTTCAAAGGGGTCCTGATCCTTGACCTCCTCTCTACCCTCATTAAAAATAATTTCTGTTGAACCTGGAAATTTATGTTTACACCAGTGTTAGAATACACAGTATTATTACAGAGACATGCCACCACTCATAAATAATATTTAAACAAGCAGATTTCCCATTGATGTGAATATGTAAATCTGTATAATTTGTTCTTTTCTGTTGCATGACTTCACACTATTATTTCTTTTGTAAACACTTTTTCATTACGACTACCTCTAATGGGAGTAGAAAATGGAGCTTCTACAGTGCTACACACAGAAATACTCAATGGAGCATATTAGCAGGATGTAAATACTTCAGTCAGCATTGTTTGGAATATTTTATATGTTAATTAAGTTTGCTTGCACAGTTGTTCAATTCTGAATATATTTGACTGTTAAACACTGGGTGATGATGTGAAGAAGAACCTTTGCTGAAGTTGATATTTTTTAAGTGTCTCAGTAGAATGTTTTTTACTCAGTGGTTTTCATATGAATATTATAGCGGTGTGTATTTCCTGTAATTCTTTGGTGCTAATGCTTTAATATCACGGGTAAAGGACTGTACTGCTAATCATACAGGAACCCCCACTCTACCCACTCTACCTGTCCTTTTACTTTCTCTCTCTCTCTCTCTTTATTGCAAGTAATTTAACAGTTTTTAAAGTAGAGAATGACCTTTGTTTTTTTGGTAAAGGTGCTTGTTTTTCCATTTTAATGTTTGATTTATCTTGTATTGCATAATTGGACTACAAATTACATCTGCCTGTCCATGTTTTCTGCTTCATGCTATCAATATTTAATTTTGTTTTATTTTGACTGGAATCATATATTATTATTATAGCAAGCTAATGACTGATGTAGTTTTTATTGTTTTGTGAAAAAGGTACTGTGAAGAAAGGTTGTGAATCCTTGAGGAATATAATGTACTGTTGCTTTATGCTTTTCGATGTTGATTGTTTTAGAGCAAAGTGTAAGTGTATAATTATGAAAGTTAAAGCTTATTTGCCACCTCCAGTCATCTGACTTTGTGTCATTTTATGCTCATTAAGAGGTTTGACTTTAGTTTTGAGGCTTGATGCTATTTTATTTTGATTGACAGCTTGTGAAAAATAAAATGTGACGAATAAATGGCTCAGGAATTGAACTGGGATTCTGATTATTGTGTTTGTGGCTACCCCTGGTGGAGGATATTCTCCTGTCCAGAAGCTGTACTCCTCAAAGACACACATGGGTCAATTTAAATATGAGAAAATAATTGCAATAATGTTCGGAAAATGATCATGAGTCATTCTCAAAACTTTCTGCTGCCATTGTAATGCATTTGTTGCAACTAGATTATTTTGAAACTCATCTAAACTCTCTCCAATAGCTGATGAATGTCCCCAAAATCAACTTTATGTTTTCTTTATTCATAGGGAAAATACTTAATACATTTACTCCCATGCTGGCAGCTTTGTGAGGCTGCAGTGCTTTCAGCTAACTGCCAATGTCAGTATGCTAAAATGAATAATGTATATATAGTACAGATATAAAAACCAGTTTGCACTGTTTACCATGTTCAAGTCTCATTTAAGTTAAATGTGTGTGCAAGCCAATATTTATTATATGACATTTAGCACAAGCCAATGCAATGTCATCAGTTTTACAGATCTTAGGACATAAACCCTATTGGACAGATTTATTAAAACGATTATGATGAAAAAACAAGTTAAATTCTTTACTATATTTATTCCAACGACTTTATCCTCATTGACAGGTCACTTGGTACCACTAGTCAATCAGGATACCATATCAGTGTGGATACCTTATCAGTCCAAAGGTATCCACACCTTAACACACACTCTAAGGAGTCCATAATTTACAGACTGGACATCATTTTCTTGAAACTAAAACTTGAGACCATAAATTTAGAAAAATACATGAAACTTGGAAAAATGTTTACTAAGATAATCTATCAAGTGAGATGCAGGGTCATTTTCTCATAGACGTCTATACTTTGGCCTTCTTTGTGGAGTCACCCCCTGCTGGTCATTAGAAAGAATGCACGTTTGAGGCATTTTCACATCAATTTAGAGTCACCAATTCAACATAAGATGCATGTTTTTGGACTGTTGGAAGAAGCTGTAGGATCTGGACAAAGCCCACAGGGAGAACAAGCAAACTCCACACAGATGAGCTACAAGCTGGATTCAAACCTGTGACCCTCTTGTTGTGAAGGATGCCTTTGTATTCTCCATTTATTCCACCCTGTAATCACCTCATTCCCCTACCTGAACTTCCCCATCTCTGCACCTGCATCTCATTTCCTCATCAGCTCTGCAGCACTTATTCCAGCTCCTTTTCCCCTATCAGCTGCTAGGTGGTTGTAATTTCTTTGCTGCTTGTTTATTTGCTTTGAGCCACCTGTACCTACCTGCCTACCTGTATCTGTAACTGTCTTTTATCTACCTCAACTGTCTGCTTTCAGGTAATTCCCACTCACCTGTCAGGCAGCATGGCTAGATTCAGTTCAACACAGACACATGTCAGATACACAGGAAAAAGAAAGAAAAAGACAACGAGACAGCTCCAGATTGATTTCAGGTTCATTTATAAAATAGTTCACTTGAGATACTGTGTTTTAACATACAGTGCATTCTTCTACAATACAATACTTGTGTGCTTCACACACAATTGAGCCCTCTAAATTGTAACAGCCTTGCCATGTGGTGAATTGAATCATGAATACTTTGGCATAGTTTAGTGACGGACTATTAGTGGAAAAAGAAAATGTAAATTGCAAATGCGTAGATGTTTAAACCTCCTGTGATGCCTGAGGGCGTCATTTTAAAAGACTGACTCGGGTTCATGCTGAGTTTACAAACAGTCAATATACAGAGTGGACAAAATATCAGGAACAATACCAGGAAGTAATATCCAGATGAAATCCTCCATCTGATCCCACTTTGATTTCACCTGTCTAACAGTCAGATACATCAGACCAAAGCCTGACAAGGGATTGTTTAACTTTAAGACAACTTGGACCTGAATGGAACCAAACAAAGTGCATATCAATATCAAAGAGATGTTCCCTGATATTCTGCACACAGTCAAACCCCATCTATGTTATTGTGTGCAGTGTTATAAACACATTACAGAAGGTATACAAGTCACAAATAAGCATAGAGTACCTTTGCTGATATACAGTATTCTATAAATATCACTGCCCGTTTATCGTTTTGCTTAATTACATCTTTTTCACTGATTTGACATCAGCCACGAGTAGTAATGTAGCAGAGGGAGACACTTCCAGGCAGACTCTGGCAAATAACAGTATGAGCCTTAAAAAAAAATCAATTCAACTTATCTTACAAGTAAATACTCCTCCGTTGAAACAGTTCCAGCCACGTGTTTGAGAATATTTCAAGCACAGTTCATGTTTAAATATCTAAAGCCATTTAAATATGTATTGCTGCCCAGGTCTGGTCCCAGGGAGACGGATAGTGTAGATAGAGAGAGACACGAGACGACTGGAGAGTCAGCAAGCTGCGCCGTGTAGAGATGACGAGCCGCTGAAAGTTTACTTGGCCTGTAGAAAAGTGTGCAAAAATATGAGATGAGACATCCATGAGAGGTACTTTCCCACATTATTACGCTGCACTGAAAAACTTACTTATGACTATGAGCTTTCCACCATGATTGACAGTGCTTCATCACTCCACATTGAGAACGGCCCAGTTATCTTTCTTGTCCTGAAGAGGAAGGAATCAATACATGTCTCAATGTACATAAAAAAATCTCTCAAAATGTCAAAATCAGCAATCATAAATTACATTGTTGGTGGCTGAATTAACAGGATATAAAGGTGAAAAATGATGCTCCTTTTTCGGTTATTGTTTCACTCTGGATTTCCACTTTAACAGGTGTCAATACTTTATTGTTCAAAACCTAATTTCCTCTGGATTGTTTGTCTGAGTAACCTGCATTCACCCCCTATCAGACAGGATCTGGTTTACTGTCTGTCTCTTTAAGGCCCCCTCCTGAAAAAGCCCATTTTACTTTGATTGGCTGCAAAGAAAAATATACGACAACTAAAACACAAAATTAGCCCTGAGTGGAGATACTCATCTTTTATTGGTTTGCGGTCTATGGTTTTGGGGCTTCAGGTTTGGCTTTTCGGCCCTCCTGATTTTCAGGCACTGCATTAGCATGCGTGCGAATGATATTGAAGTAGGAGGATGCTACATTATTAGTAAATGGTAGAGCTACTTAGCCTGGTGGGGTGCATCCCAAATCCAAAATGAACAACCAGCAAGACATTACAGTTATCTTAAAGGTTATAATACTTGTCAATCACAAGCCACGACATGAGACTATAGTTTACAAAAAGAACATTGTGCTGTATCACAGAAGACAAACAAAAAAAATTTAACTGAGACAATAAATAATGTGAGAAGTAGGATCATATTCTAATATATCTTTAGACAAACTGACCTGTCAGTCAGTGGAGTTGCCCCCTGCTGGCCATTAGAAAGAATGCAGGTTAAGTGTTACGCAACATTTGCTTCACTTTTCAGATCGCAATGTTGATACTTGATTATGAAGCCCAAAAAAATGTCCTTGTCATGTCTTCGTTCACAGTTTATGTGTTGATAAGCAATCAATATGGCCAAATATTTGTACGAGCACTGAAAAAGTGAGTATTTATGTAATATGTCCCCTTTAATCCCACTTTTTTTTATTGGTTCAACACATAGTTTACAAAGTGTATTCCTGACTGTTACGTAAATGTTAAGTGGCTTGTACCTCTGACATGACGGGCAGGTTGTCATGAGGAAGGAGCCACATTGTCCGGTGGGCCTTGGTTCTCTGTCTCTGCAGGAGCTTTCTCAGCAACCTCTTCACCTTCCGGTCTCTGGGGTCCGCACACTTCACCGCCTTCTTTGTGTAAAGACTATAAAAACAACATAAGATTTACTACACAACACAGGATGGCAGTATAAGGTTCTAAAGAAACCCCAGATTTTAATCCTTGCGAAAAATCAATGCAAAAAACAGTGATTCAGCAATAACATGATGGACTACAAAGATGTCTGTCAGGTGTAGTAAAGCCTCTAAAAGTGTGAGCCCAAAGGAATCTCAAAGAAGAGATGCTGGAAATAGAGTCACTTTTTTCTGTGGTAGAAAGAAGTCAAACTGTGATCAAAAGTGAGCAAAGTTGATGAAAAGGGGTTGGGAACCACTGAAATAGAGAGGACCAAAAGAACTATTGTATAAGAATTCTATGTTTTTGTTAACTGGACCGCATGAAAGAGCAAGCTCCTCATTCCCCCAGCTACATCAGATTTCTCTGACCCACTGGAAACAATAGGTATCACAATGCAGAAGGGTTTACTTAACTAAACCCTGCTGTTCTGACTGAGTGGCTGCGGCAGGGCTCAGCTGGCTCGGAAGGTATTTTCAGATGGCTTGTTATTCCCACATATTTCCTTTCTTACTTCCCTGGCGAATACAGCTCCGAGCCCTGCCATAACAACATGACCTGGAAAGATGACAATGCCTCTCAGCCCGGCTCTGCCCTCCTCTAACGAGAGGCATATTTTCCATGCCTGCAGATTGCTGTGTGCTCTTTAGCTCCAGGAGTGGATAGTTGAAATACTTGCATGATGGCTTGTATACTGCAGTCGGGCCCCTCCGTCTGCACCTCAAACCGCAACACATCTTTGGTACGCACCTTGCCCTGCGAGTACAGCATGCAACACTGGACATCCCTTTGCATCTGCACGCCTTTACCTGGAAAAAGAGACACACAGAGAATGCAGACAGCATTAGACAAAGGATGCTAAACAAAAGCAAGATGAAAGTTCTTTGGTTTTGTGTTGGCTTACTGCCTTCTTTTTCACACCTTTGGTTTTGTTTTAGCTTAGCATGTCATCTCAGAGGGAAAATCTTTTTCTCAAGTTCTGGCAGAACACTCAGGCAACATCATGACAGCCACAAAAGTTTGAATCAGCTTTCATTATTCCACATTATCACAAAAAAACTTTAACTAACATCTAGATATGACTTACATAATTATCTACTGCAAAAAATTATCATATGAAGTCCAAAAGCTGTGGATAGCATAGACTGAAACAGGGTTTTTTGTACAGCCTAATGTGAGCTGTTCTGCAGAATGTGCACATGCCCTACACACTCACATATGGATACACACATACACACGAGAATGTCAGAGGAATTACAATGGCATCCCATTGTGCTGCGAAACATACTACCTTGGCAGGGAAATGAGAGACCGAGAAAGTGAGAGAAAGAGAGGAGGAGTGTGTGTTTGTGTGGAGGGTGTGCCATGATGCCTTCTCATCCAAAGCAAATGTGTAAACAAATGAAAGTGTGATGGAAGCAGCAGGAGCAATAAGAGCTGTAAAATAGGACAGTGCTGCTTTGCTATGCCACAGATGATTTCCAATCCATCCTCGGGAACATCACCATACTTCCACAGCTTTCACAACATTATAAAAAAAACAACAAAAAAAACCCCAAAACAGATGAGATGACACCGTCATGCAGACTGAGCACAGAGACAGTTGCTTTCTGTCCGTGTTGAGTGTTGTGTGATTTCAGATGCTCGTCCTCCTGCGTTCTGCCCCTCTGTTTACATCCATGCCTCCCTTCCTGCTGCTCCTGCTGCTGCTATCCCTCTTCTCTCCTTTTTCTGTCATCGCCATCGCTCTCTTTGCTACACTGTCCACCTGCAGGGTGCATGCAAGCCATGCAACACACACATACACACACACACACACACACACA
>JAOWBC010001052.1:16516967-16531757 GCA_028566105.1 Hypoplectrus providencianus | reverse complement strand
GAATCCCACACAGCCACCCCCTGCACACACACACACACACACACACACACACACACACACACACACACACACACACATGCACATGCACACAAGCTGTCAATACCTCACAAGTATCTCTCATATACCGGTACTTGTCTTGCTGACACACATGAGAAAAATGCTGCAGTAAAGTGAAAAAGTACCATGTTTAAGAAACCTTCAGTTACAGTTTTAAACCTGTTGACGGTAGAGTTTGTTTCACAGTGAGTAAGTTTCATCTTCTGCCGTTCATCTTCACACACGGTCAATGGTTGGTGACAGCATGCTACGCCTATTTTAGAACCAAAGTGTTGTTGAAAAATTTATTCTACAAAGTCATTTAGCAGATGCTTTTATCCAAAGCAACGTACATTTAAGAGTTAGTATAACAAGCAAAGATAAAGTCAAAAACAGTTGAGAGTCCATTAGGTAATACATTTAAAAAAAAGTTTGAGTTTAAAGTTTAGGTTAAAAAATTGTGATATAATTCTTTAATCTGACCTAGTTGGACTGGATCACTAAGAATGCTAACAGACATGTCAACACTTTACCATCAAGATTATCAACTAGCCAGGGGAAAACAGCTTGGCAGAACAATTATCCTGAGATCCAAGTTTTAAAGTGTTGACTGATGGCTTTTGTAGTCAATTATTGGCTCAAGTTGGTGCCAAATGCAAACATGGCATGATCGAATCAGGACAGAACTGATGCGAAACAGCTTGGTGGAGTTTACTGTTTCAGAAAAAAAAAATGTTTTGTTTATATTGGCTCTTTATTACAGAAGGACACACATTTATTATAACACGGACACAAAAATATGTTGGTCTTTTGTTCAATTTTTCAATTTTCATCAATTGTACTCCTCACCTTAATACCAAGTCTTAACCCTCAACCAGGCCTTTGTCGGTGAAAAACTTCTTTCCGGTCCCCATAGAGATAGCTGTAAAAGTTCACTCACACACCAACTCTCTCTCTATTGATGCATGGATACATCAGTAAGGGGGAAAAGTTTCTGGAATCAGCTATTTCACTTCATCAGTGGAATGTGTGTTGTTTTTCACCCATATTAAAGCCTAAAAGCCTATAATAGCACGCCTAGACAGATTATCTTTGACGTATGTGGTGAAGTTTTGTGGTAAATGGTTTTAAGCAGAAAAAAATCACCTTGAAAGTGAGGATTAAGCAACAATATGATGAGGATGAAACACCATCCATGATTCCAACAAATGTGGTTCAAGTGAGATGTCAGGAAACCTCTCACTTCCACCAATCAAGTCCATACTTTTAAATTTGAAAGTGTAAAATGCTGCACAATATTAAGCTGCTGTAAAACGCACAATTCTTGTGTGAATCAGATCTGATCTGTGGCACTCACCTCAGGTACATGCAGGTGAGGATCAGGACAAAGAAAAAGAGCCTGAACATCATGGCCTCTGCTTTTGTTTTTCGGCTTACAGCACAGAAACAAGAAACAAACAATTGAATCATAGAGCAGAGCCTTGTACATTTTGACTGGTTATGTAACGTTTCCCATCACAACCTCTGACCCCTGATATAAAGCTATAAATCTCTGCCTTGTTTCCAGCTGCGTGCAGCTGTTTCATCCCCTCATACAGAGTGATGTTTTACACAATCCAAGTGAGTTTGTGGTAAATGATGAACTTATAAATGATGCACTAATCTTATTAAACGTCATGTTTGCAAAAGCAGGATTGCAAAAAGCAAGAATAACAGGATGGCTAAGATTGTTCATAAGCATGCAGAAACATACCTGCTCACATTCACAAGATGTGCTGGGATGGAAACCCTTTGTCCTGCTCACAGTGGCTCTGATCTCTTATAGCGAACACATGAAGTGTGCCCTCCCTCCTTCACCACACCTCCTCTGACATGTTTAAACCATGACTTTTACAAGTGCAGTGGAGGGGAGATTTGATCACTTAATGATCCCACATGACCACAGATACATACTGTATAATACCATCCAGATACTGATGTTAATGCACCATACTGAGGATACAGTCAAAAACAAACAAACAAACAAAACAAAACTGGGGTTTCATTGCTGTCGTTCCACATTCAGACATGATGTATTCAATGTAGTTAACATATGATCATATTAAAGTCTTGAGAGCAATGCTTCAATCAAGGCAACTGGTAATGAAACTAATAATGCAATGGTGTAATAATGCCATTTTAAAACGTATTCATCATACATTTTGTCTCCACGCAGAGGTCAAAGGTCAGGTACAGTGTAGCTCCTCTGAATCATTTAGAAACTAGAAATATTGCTCAGCCTTGCAGCCATTTCTTTTTCTAGTGAACACTCATGATACTGCAGCAAAAAATCCCCCCTGCATTCAAAAAGCATTTTCCCCAGAAACCACCATTGTAAAAGAGAAATTGTTGACGTGGCACCTCAAGCTGTAAAATGCTTAGTGACAATCTTTATTTATTATAGATTTGTATTTTTAAAGGTTTTGTCTTTCTTCAGCTGAGAAAAAAAGGCCTAAAAGTCTTTTATGTCTTCAATATGTGAATTCTATGATGAGCCCGGCAATGGGGCCAGTGCGACAATCGCTACTGCCAATTTTCAGCGGGCCGTGTAACGTAGCTTTAAGGCTTTTTGGTGTTTGCGCCAGGTGAGCAATTCTCACTGGACTGAATAGGTGCCAGCTTTGTGTCTGGTAACCAGTCCTAACAAAACATCTATGCTCTGGACCTCCAGCGTTACAGATACTTCCTCACACAGAGGAATTTCTAATCTGATGGTGCTAAAGATGTCCAGATGTATGACTCCCTTTCAACGTTGGTTTATTGTGTGTTTATGAAGTTCAATTTACATCTAATGAACTGAGCCCACATATTAGTTAACCCCATCAGTCCTCTTTACAGCTGCAACTAATCTACAGACCCTCAAATCAGATTCCTTAGGGATGAATTGTACTCAATGTTCCATTTGGTGCCTTTGCTTTGTTCTCCATATACAATCCATGTCTACAGGGAAATCAGATCGCCTATATTCCTGCAATACTGTGACCACAGTCATATATGTATATGTTTACTGTGATGCAGCTAAATGAATCCATCTGAGAAATAATTTGACTCTTAACCTTCAACCTTATTAATACAACTATGGCGTAACAAATACTTTAAACCTGCTCCAAGGAGGGAAAGCTGGAGAAATGTTAAAAGAACAACAAATCAAATTATTCTCTTAAGGAAACGTAATATCCTGATATTAAAAAAAGTTCAGAGGAGTGAAGGCTTTTCTTTATGCTGACCAATGTTGGCTAGTCTGGTGTGTTTTGTAGCACCTTCAATGCCCTAATTTTGGGGTGTTATTAGGTTCCTACTTTTTGACGAGAAAGTCATGAAGCTTAGTCACACAGGTGTAACAACATCATCTATTCTGAAAATGTTCTTAACTATCATCTTTATCTGATTAGTTTTTAAATATTGGTTATATTTCTATTTTTTACTACTCTAAAAATATTGGAATAAGCCTGTAAATGGGTCAAAATGATTTAGTTTCTTTAAATTGTAAAATGAAATGGCTGTGTAGTTGAAACAAAGAAATAATGAGAATTGATTTCTACGCAGAAAAACATTTTTTAATGTGTGTCTGTCTCTTATGAGGTATGAAAAGAAATCTGTTCTAAAGAAAGAGGCCAGACTTCATGGATGAATTTTGCTTGTGCTCATAGTAATCACATCTCTGTGATGATTTGATTGCTTCCAAATGTGATCACTCGATCTGATGATGTTGTCTGAATAATCAACACTGACCAGAAATTTTAAATTTGTGTATACAAATACCACATGTATAGCAGGTCTATTTTTAATACACTGATAGATATGTGGACATTTTATAGGTTGTGGGTGAAAGATGATCTGCAGTTTAAAAGAAAGGGCTTTGAGTAGTCGCTATTTACAAGAAGAGCATTAGTAAGACCCACTGCTGATAAGAACTGGCTCATAGTCTGCTTTCCAATTAACCCAAAAGTTGTATGATGGGACCGAGGCCAGGGTTCTTGGCAGTGGGTAAAGTTTCTTTATTGACCAAGCTTCGTGCACATGGGAATCATCAAACTAAAAGTCCCCATCCTCTGTGAATTTGTTAATACATAAGCTGCATGTGGTCACACAATACACACTAAAGTAACATCATGACATGGCAAGAATAGCATCACATGCACACACACATACAAACAACTTTTAATTTATTGTTATATTAAGTTCAATTTGGCATCTGGTTTTAATGTGTATCGATGAGGTTGATGTATTTCATTCCACTATACAATCATTTAATTTGTTTTGCACTATGTTAAGCATTTAATGTTGACTATCATTGTGTAATATTACTAGTAATATTATTATTACTGTATATTATTATGCTTTCTGAGTGGTTTACTACATTCTCAGATAAAGATGTGACAGTAGTTGGCCCGCTCATGTCAACATAACTAGGGCCCCACGGTGGCCGGGCACTTCTGTATGGAGTTTGCAGGTTCTCCTTGTGGGTGCGTGGGTTTACTCCAGGTGCTCCGGTTTCCTCCCACACCTGTACATTAGGTGAATTGGCAACTCTAAATTGTCAATAGGTGTGAATGAGTGCGTGAATGTGGTTGTTTGTTCGTCTGCCCTGCGATAGGCTGGCTGGTTGTTCCCCTTCTCTGGCCCAGAGCCGGCTGAGATGGCACAGCCTCCCCGTGACCCAGGAATACCTGAATAAAGCGGTAAGATAATGAATGAATGAAGGTTACCTCACCAATTGCCTTTGTAATAATTTTTTATAGAGACAGAATTGACACCCTGTACTTTTTCCACCACTAAATGAAACTGAATGAAGGACAAGTACTCTGATATTTAATTTACTTAAAGTAGAACAGTGTTGAAACTGTAGTAAAAGCACTGGATTCAACATTTAACTTGAGCAGGCCTACGAGTATTTAGTTTGTTCCTCAATGACTTGTATGAATTTTAAACACTATACCACCATCTAGCGGTCAGGAGTGGAACTGTACATCGATCCCGTCCACTGATCCAGAGCCGCGTTATGGCTGCGGCCCGCTGCTCCGTGATCTCCTGTTAGAGTTTTACGGGACAGTCATCGACACCTCCATGTGGGCGTGACCGACCGGCTTGCTTCCATAACAGCCACTAAGCAACTTCCAAACCAGCAGGCCAGTCAACGCTGAGTGCAAGTCATCCTGACTACATAATTTTATATCAGTTGTGCGGGCTGTACTGTAGTTTGAAAGGCGGCTCTGAGCCAGCAGCAGGTACAGTAACGGCTGACTGTGAAGCAGACACTGGTTAGCTGATTGTGTTAGCTAGCTTACCGAAAACCACATGGATCCTCAAAACACCAACATGAGCACTGAGGCGAAGATGTTGTTGAACCACGCTAAGACTCTCAGGCTGCACACCGGGAATTTAGTCAATCGAAGTCGCCTGAAAAAGAAATGTCCGGTGTCTCCCAGCGAAGAGGTAAGATAACATAAATCCTGGCTAATGGACGTCAGTTAACGTCAGTTAGCTGTGTTGTGCTGGTGTGACACTTTACCTTATTAGCTTAGCCTTGGAAGTTAAGAGTAGGCTACATGGTTAACCATAAATATTTAACTAGTTAGCTAATTAAGTCAGTGTGGTTACTGGTAATAAGGAGTGTGTATCGTAACGTTAGATAGGCAGCTCATAAATGCACGTGTTTCCTTAAAATAAGTATTTATATTGTGCTCCGTCTGGTCAGGGGACTGTCTAACATAAGGTGAAGCAACGTTAGCTTAACAACTTGAGTCCGGTGTTTCCTCTTTATGTAATATTTTACCTTTAACCTCTTATCCAGCCAAAGGTGAGTTATTTACAGAAAGTTACGGTGATCATTGAATGTTGTAGTGCTCACAGAGAACTGAAGCCTGGAAAGCTCAAACAGGTGACATAAACCATAATCAGTTTTATGGCCAAGAAGGTTTTTCACATACATGGGATGTCCCCGTAGTATAATGTTGCATGATAACAAAGTTCTAAGAAAATACATGAGAAAAAACAATATGTACAATGTGTTCAAAACAACTACAGTTCCTCTATTTAAATTGAGTTATTTTTTTTATTGTTTAAATTCTCCCATACTTCAATCAATTGACATGGCCATGTGTCATTCAAACATTGATACATTTAGTGCTGCATCTAAGTAGATTTTTTTATGTTTTATATTGCTTCGCTATATTTAAGGAATCATTTAGTGAAGGCTTTCAAATGTGTGGAAATGGTGAAGGGTTTACACAACCAAATAGCTTCTCTTTGTCTGGTTAGCAATCTAAAACCCAGAGATGTGAAATCTGTGTTGGTAAAACAGGCAGCAAGTCCTTATTTGTAAGAAGTTATACTTATTGAATGCTTTCCTTTTGCTTAACAAATGACTCAGAGATGATTTAAAGTTTTAATAAGAAACTATGGCAATTATTTTGATGCCACATACCAAACCATTAATCAGCCACTTGTTTTGCACTGACTAGATGTTTACAGTCATTTATATAAAGGTGTGTTTTGGCAAATTCCTTCACCTGTCCTTCACCTTTTTCCTGAGACGTTTTATCTTATTCTCTCTTTGACAAGTCTGCTGTCATGCTTTTATATGTGTCATCGCAATAATAAGTAGTTGTTTTTTCATTGTGAAAAGTTTGACTGTAACTCAACAACCAAGTAATAATTATAACTGTAATGCCTATTCCAATATGTCTGACTTATTGAAACTGAAACCTAAACAAACATGAAAACATGTTTTAAAAGGTCAACAGTCAGACCCTAAAACTAAAGAATATAATGATGATTATAATTATGCTGCAGTTGTATGATTGCCTTGCTGCATCAGAACTAAAGGTTGTTTGTCAGCCTCATTTGGTCTCAGTTGCTAAGTCTCTCCCAGGTCTGTTTAAGCCAATTCTGCTCCTAGTCGACCTCTCTCTCTGCTCAGCTGAATATCTTCTGTTTTTTTCCTCTGTTTGACATTTTTCTATTGCCTTCAGCACGCACATGAATATTTCTCACGTCATACTCTTCTTACACTGTTGTCATGCAGCTGCAGCTCACCCATTGCTTATCTTTTCCAATTAGTTACATTCTAAAATAAAACCTCAATCAGCACTCAAACTTGATGTGTCGCCTGTCTTTGTCCCACAGTTTGAGTTGCTTAAGGACCCTACAGTATTTGTCCAACTGATTTCATTGTTTATAACACACTGAGTTGGCGGAGCAGCTGTCCAGATGTGGGTCTGGGGTCTGCTGAGGATAAAAAGCTGTTCGGCTCCAGCAACATTTCAGGAATCCATCTTGAAAATACGAATGTTTCACAGATGTTAACTTACCTTCTGGTTTTCTGTTTCAGCTGCAAGACTGCATTCAGGCTGCACTGAGGGACTGGTTTTCTGCAACAAAACCACCAAGCAAGGTAGGGAACGTTGAAGGTTTTCTTTATGTTTCCTGTTGTGCCATTGGATTCTCCATGTGGGAGTAAAGTAGCATTTCATATAACCCTGCTTCTCTACAGGTTTTGCATTTTTTTTTTTTTTTTACGTATTTGCATTTATGTTCACTTATGGTCAGACCAGCAGTATGTGAATCAGTCACACAATCACATGCTGGGCGGTAGGGTTGCCCTGCTTGGGAAAATAAAATGACTGTCATGATGGACATCAAAGGATGCCCTCTAGGCCGAGTGAAAAGAAGCTGTCATGATGAATGTTCATGCAGTGCTGGCTGCCAAAAGCTCCATTCCAAATGTGCGTCTGTCTGTAGGAATGGGGTGTGAGTGGAGCGGTGGGGGCACAGAAACTCTGCTCTAGGGGGTTTGTTCATTAACTGTGATAGGATTTCTACAATTCAGTACTCGTTGGATAATCAGTTTCCATCAATCCAACAATGGCTGATAAGACTGACATGGAGATTTAAAAGGCTGCAGGATCTAAAGCAGTTGAGCACTATTCCTGTTGAACACACCACAGCTCTTGCTGTTTTTGCTAGACTCAGCTAATCTGCCTCAGCTTTTAATACCACACCCGCTGGACGCAAATGGGGATGGGGGAGGTTTAAAAGAGTTGTAGTCAGGGCTCTTAAATACTTACAAATAGAAAGAGTATTAGCTCCTTCTTCTGCCGGGAAATGGCAAGAATGGGACGTTTGAGTCATCGGGTCCTGAGTTCCCTTCAGGCTGTGTTTGGTGTATATTTGTTGGCAGGAGGAATACAGAAGCTCTGTAATGCTGTTGAACAGGTCAATGTCCCAAAGAAAAGCATCAGTGTACAGTAGGTGTCATGTCCTGAAAAGTGCCAAGTCACTTTTATGTAAAAGTTACGACAGCAATCTTAACAGGGCAGACCAACTTACTTTCCTCACTTAGCATCAGTATGACCTAAATGCTTTTTGATAGATGGAGAGGCATCAGTGTTACACAAAGGACAGAAAGGCATGTCATTCACCTAATTAAGAGTACTATGAAGTGTTTTTTAAGGGCATTCCTTTAATGACAGATAAGTTTTTTTTTTTTTAGTTTCTATTATGTGGGCAAGTTTTTAAAATAAAATCATAAATATAAGTACAATTCGTATCAAACTACAGAGATAATCAGTGAAGTGCTCTCTGTATTTTTGCTGATTGAATGAAATGGTGCATGTCTGGCATATAAGTACATAGAAATGGGCTTTTTCAGACATACATTTTGCTAAGGCTACAAAAAATAAAAAAATGATGTGAAAATGTGTAAGTAGAATCACACTGAGCAGTGGATCCACTGTCCCTTGCACTCTATTGGTTATGAAAGGGAACCTGCAGGGACTTTGAGTAGTGATATAGAGTTGGAATCTGTTGCCCCTTTTCCACTAACATGGAACATATTACCTTCAGTTTATGCACCTAAATTTGAACAGCTGGAGGCATTTTCCCACTATCAAATTTGCTTAAAAACCCAACAAGCTGTCAGTGGTATCATCTTTCTCAAATATCACATAAGCATTGTGATGTTCTCCATAAAGTTCCTGTCTTTTCGGTCATTTTTGTAATGACCACAATCCATTATTTGTAAGAAACTGATTAAATGTTACACCGTCTCTAAATGATGTGCTTTTTTTTTTTTTTTTTGTCATATAGGATTTGCCCGACACACTGGACTGCTCCATTCCCCAGGCCACAGATGCTATCACGCCTGAAGAGCGGGAGGAACTGAGGGTTTCAGGTCAGTACTGGTTTCATAGTCATACACTAGAATGTGACTAGTGACCTGCTACAAGTTAGCGCAGGAGTTGATAAGTTACTGAAAGGAAAGAAACAAGTTTTTTCTAATTCTCTGCTTTATCCAGGTAACTTTCCTTAACTTTTTCTCTAGTGTTCAGGCAAGTAGTGTTTTTCTGTACATTTAAGAAAGAGGGTAGCTGTAAATACAAAAGCTGTTTAAAAGCACGCTGCACACAGATTCCAGTCAAATGTTTCCATCTGTCTTTGTGTTAAAGACTAATGATAAAGAAAATCTCTGTTTCAGTGGTGACCCACTGATCAGAGCATCTCCGGTTTATGATTGTCTCAATTAAAATCAAACAAGTATACAATTTATTGGAGAAGGAAGTAGCTGTCAATTAGTTAATAACTTATGTATAATGTACTTCCATTGATTTTAAACAGATGGTTTAAAAAACCTGCAGTATGTAAGGGATGACATGTTTATTGCTGCTTGTTTTCACAGTCAAGCTGTTCCTGTGTGAGTCTGTTCAGTCCTCCATCAGAGATGCAGTCGAGATGGGTGAGCTTTAAATATCTTCAGTAAAGTTTTACGCACCTTAAAAATGATACGTAATTGATAATAAAACTCTGACCCTCCTCCTTAGTCTGTCAGGTGCTGGCGGTGTCCCAGCTCGACTCTGTCATCATAGCGCCCCCGTGGCCTCTGGAGGGTGACAGCCAGAGTTTGGCTCACCTTCAGCCTGCCTGGGAGGAGCTGGAGGCTCTGGTCAGGAGCCAGCAGATTGCTGCCATTGGCACCTCTGACCTGGACAAAGATCTGCTGGAACAGCTCTACAACTGGGCGCAGGTTAGTCCAAGTCTGGTGTATGTGGACCTTAATTTGTATCCTTTTTGATATACTCAGTGTATTTTATCTTTATTATTATTTATGTACGTTTAATTAACTCAGACTACACTTTGATATCAACCTGTTTGTATGTCACAAACCGGTAAATTTTATATTGCCGGCTATAAAGTGATGCTCAAAGAACAATAAATAAGAAGCTGAAGACATATGGGAACCTACAGACAGTCTGGTCCGTCTGTTTTGCAGAATAGTTCTGTTTTTATTTCACAGCTGTCTCAGTCAAAACCAGTTTTAGTCTTAACATGTATAATACTTCTATCTAAACCAGTGATGGTTTAGTGATAAGTGATGGTGAATACAAGTTATAACAGCTGCATAACTGGAGCAATTCTTACTACCACACCTTAGACTTTAATGCTTTTGTCCTGTGTGTGAGGTGAAAGTTCAACAAGCTTGCATGTTAAAATGACATTTTAACTGCTTTTTTGCAATACGTGACAGTAAAATAATTCATTAATGCATTGTCCATAAAACCTACAGGTTAAATAATTTTACTCACAGTTCTGTAGTTTAATTGTTCTAATTTCAATTGAGGCTCAATGTGATTTGATCATTACATTAATTAAAAATAGAATAATTTTTTTTTAATTTTGATTGCTATGAGAGGAAAATATTATCATAGTCGGGATTATGTTTGTCTAATTTACATGATTTGACATAAGCTCCAACCCGGTGTATTGAATCATTGTGCCTCACAGAAGTGAAAGAAGTTTTGGAGTGTTTGGCCCTTCTCTAAAAATATTAAAAACAAGGTCAACTGACTGTTGACAGCCTGTGTAAAATCAGACTGTGGAACCGGTCAAACTGCATGCCAGATAACAACCCAACCGGCAAAAATTCTGCTCAGCTGTAAAGCATCAGAAGATGCTTTGATAATTGATCACGTGAACAGATTTTAAAAACTGAATGAGGGAATGTGCTATTTTATTCCTCTGTTGAACCAAAGTCAATCTTTGAATTCCTACCTCTTCTGGTACCAGGTGAAGCCCAGCAGCAACCAGGTGAACCTGGCCTCCTGCTGTGTGATGCCTCCTGACCTGACGGCCTTTGCAAAGGAGTTTGACATCCAGCTGCTCACACACAACGATCCCAAGGGTGAGAATCAATTAATTTTCTCTCGTCGGTCAGAAAGATTTATAATAATTTTTTTAGATGCAAAACAGGTGAAAAATAAGAGTCCCTTATCATGTGTATGTCTTGAAAAGAAATGGCTGACTACGGCCTGAGAGCCACAAAAAACAGAGAACATTGAGAGACAGACTGACTTTTGGTTTATTTGTGTTTAGGTCTCATTGGATTTAATACCAAAGCAAAAGCAGGTTTGATAAAAGGCATATAGTTAAATATGTATAATGTTAGAATCGGTATTTTGTTGATTGGAAGCCCAAGAAAAATGGGTGGAGAAAAAGTGGTCTCAATGAAAGTTTTATTCTGGTCACATGTAGTAAAACAGTGCTGGGCTCAAAGTGGCAGAGGTAAGGCAGGATCTCTGTCAGAATGCGCAACAAACAGTAGGAATGGTGTACATTTATCTTCTTGGTTGGACTCGCTCGTTATCCAAATTCTACTTGGCCTTGCATGTCTCACATCTCTGTCTGAGAATGTATAAAACAATGTGTTTGGATGTGTTCTGGATGCTGTGTGCCAGATAAGAGAGTCATGCTGACTCTGTGACCTTGCTACTGTTTAATTCTGTCAGAAGTCACTCAACAGGCCTGATCATACAGTCAAATATTACACATTGATAGTCAAAATTAAAAGCTTAACATAGTGCAAAAAAATGAAATGATCATATAGTGGAATGAAATACATCAAACAATAACAGTCAAGATTAAATCCTTAACATAATGCAAACTGAATGAAATGATCGTATAGTGGAATGAAATACATCAACATCATTAATACACATTAAAACCAGATGCCAAATTGAACTTATTATAACAATAGCATGTGGTGACCCAGCATGTTCCCCTAATATTCTTACACTAGTGGAGATTTCGAAAAGTGTTGTATGTATACATTCATTTTTATTCCCTTTTTTTTTTTTTTTTTTTTTTTTTTTTAACAATTACTGTACACACAGGCAGACAATACATTTTTTTAGTTGTTCACACTTTGAGCCATGATGGTGCTGTTACCATAATGATGGCGGATTTATATATTGTAGGGGAATACAAGGACACAGTGAGTAAAGAGCAAAAAACAAAGACCCTGAGGATTAAACAAAAGCCAGCCTTATTTTCCAGGCTCTGTCTTTATGAATCATCTAAAGCATTGCTTCTGTCTTGGCCTTTTGTTTCCACAGAGCTGATGTCAGCAGCCACATTCCAGGAGGCGCTACAGGAGGGCACACAGAGCCTGAACATCGCTGACTGGAGGCTGGAGTGGGTGCTGCGCTACTCTATTATCGTTAAGAGCAGGGGCATTATCAAGGCTAAGGGCTACCTTGTCAGCGCGAGGAAGACGAGCCCCTAGCACCCCCCACAAGTAAAGAAGACACATGGATGAAGCCATTTCCCTCCTTTTTCACTGACACATACACACCACATGCAAAGAAACCGGTCTGAATATTGGATGCTGCCAGTTACCATGGGTCATTGTTTTATCTTACAGATAAGGTTGCATCTCGATCATGTACTTTTTCTTCTGTTCTGATGCTGATATTCATTCCCCTCATCTCAGTGAGATCAAAAATAGGAGATGAACATGTAAGATGAACCCCAGGGCCAGTTTTGAGAGAACAGACTGTGAAAGGGTTCCTAGAAGGCCAGTTTATTGACAGATCAGCCGTTTATCAAGTCAGTTGAGGCTGCTTTAATGTTGGAAATCATTGGTTGCTAAACTTTATCAAAAATGATAGTTCCCAAGCCGTGTTCTCATTTTAAGTGCCTCTCGTCTCTTTCTCCTCCTGTCCTCATTGCTGCTTTGTCTCTGCTGTGTTGGTGTGAATCAAGCTTTAAATATATCAGTCTGAATGAAATGAAAAGGGTAAAGCAAACAGTTGACATTTAGTGTTTTCTATGATTTCAGACTGTCTCATTCACACAGTTAAATTTTTCCTGCTGTAAAAAACACAATTTGCATTCCTCAGTTGAGAAAAAATTAAACACTGATTTTAAATCAAACCACAAGACAGCTATGGGTATATATAACTATTTTATCATGCATTTTTTTTCTAACCATGCTCTGTTTTTGTCAATGCGTTGACGTGTTTACCCACTCTGAGCTCATGAGATTGATTCCAGGATTGACAGCTATATTTTGAGATTGACAAGCATAGCAGATTTATGTCATCTTAATGCATAACTGTTGTTGTTATGGCACTGGAAGCTCAGTGCCAAGGAGATGTTTAAATTTGTTAACTCTGAAGAGGTTTTTATTTAAGAACATTGTTGTTCCAGACAGGATCCAGTGAATCTCATGACGACTTATTATCTGTTTTACTGTAAACATATTTAATGTTTTCATATATCTGTATATCATGAATTGGCTTTATTAAAATTATGAAACAGATGTTTGTACTGTCCACACTGGTGGAATTTTTTAAAAGGCTGGATTGGTGCTTATGTTTGATAATGAAGACAATATTTTGAAGTCCAAAATAAATAGATAATATTTCCTGAATGAGATAAATTAATGAGTAACTGTGACATTATTAAACTATTTTCAAACTTTTTTCCCTCAGGTGTTTGAAGAAGGTAAACTGAGCTTCAGCTGCTTGTTAAGTAATCATGGAAGGACAAAACTGCAGAGCGATTTCCTCTTGCAGCAGTGGTGACATCAAACATATTTTTATGGCTCAAAATACACTTTTGTCATGTTAAGTATTAAGTAAATATGCTATTTTTTTCTGTATTTGTGATAATTGAAAAGCTTTTGGGTAAGGGTTATTTCTCTGACACATGCAACTACACTTACATTATATTAAAAAAATAATACAGATTATGTTTATACAAAAAATAAAAATGAGCTCCAACTCCAGCATCCACAGAATAAAATGGTGATTACAATTCAGCACATCAGAATGAATAATTAAGAAAGAAATACAGCAAACACACACAGAGAACACTTACACAGACTACTTTTGATACTTAATATGAATTTGGCTAAAAATCTGTTCTTTTTCTGAAGCAACATTTTTTTGGGTTTGATTATTAATAAGATTTAATTCATAACACCAATAGGAATACAAACATGCCGATCCATACATAATCACACTGAAACATTTCATTCCCCAAAATGTATCAAGCAAAGCAAATAGAAGAACAGTAACAATTACTGTTGTAATTAGAATGTATATTATTAAAAGCCAGAATCTATGCTTTCATATGTTATCTATACATGCATTTCTTCTTACCTTGCTCATACATGCTTTATCTTTAAATAAGTGCAAGATTAACTTAAGATAAACATATTTGACATTACTTACAAAAATGTTACAAAACATTTGCCGAACATGTAATTTCGTTCCAAATGGAGTATAACTTTTACATTTTTAATAAATATTTAACAACATTGTGTGAAAATATAAAGCTTTGAACACTCTCTCCTTTCTCATTCATTCATTCATTCATTCATTCATTCATTCATTCATTCATTATCTTAACCGCTTTATCCAGGTATGCCCGGGT
>JAOWBC010001052.1:16397617-16411922 GCA_028566105.1 Hypoplectrus providencianus | reverse complement strand
CACACATATACACACAGAAAGAGAGAGAGAGAGAGAGAGAGAGAGAGAGAGAGAGAGAGAGAGAGAGAGAGAGAGAGTCCAAAAACTCAATCCAACAGCCATAACACAGAGACAGAGTGGCATCAACCTCTATTATCTAGTCCCTATGCTGCTAACACAAAAGGCTCCCTGGAACAAAAATCCAATCAGTCCTCTCTAGGAGGATTTGCTCCACAGCAGTGCTCAGCAACACTGGTGGCTCTGCTGGTGACAAAGAAATAATCTCAGAGCCCACAGCCTGTTCACAGCCTGTTTACTGCCTCCGTCACATCGCCCTTTTAGAAAGAGGACAGACAGAGTCTACGCTTCTCTGTTGTCATTTACTGTCCTCTGAGTTTAGCACACTCTCCCTCTCTCCTTTTCTGCACGCAGAAACATGAAACACATGGTTGGCTGTGTGTACAGTGCGTGAAATTACGGTATTTGCGACACAGGGAATATTTACTCAAAGCATTAGTAATATAGGCTTGGCAAAAAGGGACCCTCAGGCATATAGGCTCTAAATAATTGTTTAATGACAAATATTTTCCAAATATTTTCAATATTGTGTTGCCCCTCACGCCTCTTTCCTCTGGTTCCTATCTCTCCATTCTTTGTCTGCTAAATTATCACACCCGTTCTCCATTCATTAGCATGCCGCTGCTTATTTAGCTACGCTGCTGAGAAGCCTTCAACAAAATCAACTGGAAAATACTCAATATGAAGCGGCCAGCCCCCCCAACCCCTCCTCCCATCCTTCATCTCCTTCTTTGTTTGTTTTATGTGTTTTTTTTAACCACATCAAAATGGAAGCATAGTCTGCCATAATGAAGAGGAGGGAGATAAAATATGCAAATACACAGAGAAAGGATATAATTAGGGCAATAATAGGAAGTGTTGTTTTCACAGCTGCTCATTTACACAAAAGCCTGATAGTATTTTTTTATATAAATAATGTTCTTCTTTGTTTTCTCTCTTTCGTGTTCCTTCCCTCCCTCCCTCCCTCCCTCTTTAAAAGGTGCAAAGTCTTGTGCTCCACTAAAAACAAATCTCTGCAGCTCCATGGCCTGAAAGTCAGTCAACCACACAGTGATCGAGCCAACCAGAAATTTCTATCAGCTCAGGTATGTACCACAGGCCTGCGTAAGGCAGAGGCTGCATACAGGTTGTTTCAGACTTTTCACCCCTTCCTGGGTCAGCTAAGACTGGATTCAAACACCGGATCACAGAAAATAGGTGGGTTAGAATGTAAGACTGTCTTACGGTCTCCAAGAGCTCCAAAAGCTTTCCTTTTAGGATTAGAAAATGTAAAGGGAGCGTCCATTATTATATATTTCTGAAAATCTTTACATCACTCTATTGCTTCCCTGTAGTTTTCTAAACTAAACGTTCACATATTGTACATCTATATCTGTTATGCACATACCCACCCACAAGCCACAGTATTAGGTTCACCTGTTCAACTTCATGCTAACACACAATAACTGAAGAGCCAATCGCATGGCAGCATCTCAGTGCATTTAGGCATGTAGACATGGTGAAAATAACGTGCTACTTGGGGAAGAAATGTGAGTTAGGTGACTTTGAACATGGCATTGTTGTTGGTGCCAGACAGGTGGGTCTGAATGTTTCAGGATCTGCTGATCTAAAGGGATTTTCACAGGGTGCAACTGGGAATTGGCTGAAAAAAAAAAAAAACAGAAAATATCCAGTGAGCAATAGTTCTCTGGACCAAAATGCCTGTTTATATGTTTTAGGGTCAAACTGCCATGGTATATTCATAAAGCGGAGTCAACAGCCTGACATGGTTAAGTTTCTGTGCTGTTATTTCCAAACTTTGCTCAGCTAACTTAGCGTGTGTGAGCGTTCACAGTATTGATTAGCTTACCTTGGTCAGCCACAACACTTCTTTTTCTTAACAGCTGAGTGGGTGTTCTATAGACACGCTGCTGTCACTGGCTATTTTAATGTCAGCAATTAAAGGAGGCCTGGCAAATGAATTGACAAAGAAAAGGATACAGTTCTCTGTTTCAAAAGGAGGGACAAGGGCATCATTAGCATTTCAGAGAAATACAGTGAGCATGAATCAACAGTGCGAAAGATTGGTGCACAGAGAAAACTGCAATTGCTTTGTTGGCCAAATCTTTGTTGCTCATCTCTAAGATGTGTGGTTATGGAAAGATGGGAATGAATGGGGATAAAATGAGAGACTAATGAACGAGTGTAAGTTTCAACATAATTCAAAGGCGGGATTGGTCCGGCAGATAAAGATCACCTGATGAAAGTCTGTACAGTTGAACAAGAAAGAAAGTGATACACATGAGAGGTAATTTTCATTGAAGTGCAAGAATAAAGAAAGAAATATTAATGTTCTGACACAAACATATTTTCTTCAAAGTCAATTAGTGATAAGACCCCTACCAGGAGTTTAAATATTCTTCCTGTGTCTCAAGAGGGCGAACACCTCTTATAGGATTTAGTGGTGCGAGGGAAGCTCTGACTACACCGACATGACAGAACTCAATGAATGCGATTTGCAAGAGGACCAGGAGAAAATACATCATATTCAAAACAACAGCACCACCACAACAAAGACATAAATACAAGATATATCACTATACTGTTTGGATGGCTGCCCAGAGACTTTCATCTGAAGAAATGGAAGCTATTAAATGGCTGAGCGAAGGCCAGCCTGGTGCATTGTGTAAATTAGAGAAAACTCTGTTGACCCCACGTTCACACTGCAGATAATTTAGCTTGGAGAAATTTGTGCTTTCTGACATGTGTTATGCAAATAGAAAGGTACTTCCTGGTAGTGATAGCAAGGCTCCAGGAAGTTTTAAACTCAATTCTTCATGTGCATAAAGAAATAAAAGAGCTAAAACATGTTTTTCATTTTTCTTTCTCAGTTTATGAGGTTAGTGCTTGTGCTAGTTGACCGTAATAAGTGTGGTAGGGAGACAGCAAACTTCTTGCCGACGGCTGAGCTTTCTGCAATAACTGGCTATCAACAGCCAAACCAATTTCCACGGCTCCCTATTTTCCTAATGGTGTGTTTGTTTTATTAACTGTTGCTCCTCCTGGCAATTTGAGCAACTGTAAGTGCCATCCTGGTAAGAAACCTAATTTTCAGTCTACTGTTCTGGTGAAAGTGTGAAATAAATCAGAATTTTCTTTTCAGTATTTCATTCATCATTTGTCACCTAGTTTTAATAAGATGAAATAATAACCATCAAATCATGGCTGTTTACCTGGACTTGTAGGTTGTTTTGTAGCTGGAAAACAGGTTTGCTGCACAATGAGGCCTTTCTCTAGCACACTACAGACTTATTTAACACTTATTTTAATACTAAATGCTTAGAATGTTTATCTCACCTACTGTGGCAAAACTGAAAATGCTTACTCCACCTACCACCATAAAATGTAACTAACATTTTCAATTTATTGGCTATATACTATTAAATAGCTACTATTTTGATGTGCACTGGTAGGAAACATAAAGCAAGTTTCTTAATGCAATGGACGGTCACTGTGACCTCACACAGTGTTTGTGGACTCCAGCTTTGATGTCTTCAGGTTGGGCATTTTTGACCCTTGCCATTGGGTTTTTCTAGCCAGAAGTGATCACAGGAAACACCAGGTTACACCAGCCTGCTGTGCCAGGTACCATTGGCATAGCAAAAACTAACAACTTCCAACATTTGCTACCAATTGCTACTAGCTCTCTAGCTACATTCAGAATTATTTAACTTTGCTATAAATGCTACAAACAACAGGTTTAAAACACAACATACTTCCTTGAAAAATCATGAACAAAGTTTAAGTATAACAAGACATTTTAACGCAACTAAAATGTTACAATTCTGAGACAAAGACTTAGAAAACTAAATACCTTTTGAGACTCCTGCAAACCAAAGAAGTAGCCATTTTTTCAAAAAGATGGTTTGATCTGTAAATTTAGACACATCAGCGGCTATTTTTCCTGTTTTGATGTCTGTTTCTATTTCAACACATGCCCTGACCGGTGATTTCCATGGAAACAATAAGGATGGAGTAATTATGGTTCTGAGCATCAGCTCCATACTTACTAATTTTGTTCATATTGTGTAGATGCCACTCACGAGCTGCATTTACATACTTCAATTTCCATGCCATAACTATGTGGAATGAAAGACTCAGACATTTGATTGTGAGCAGCTGGCTGTTCAAAACATGACCTCTGACCTCACAGATTAGTACAGTGGGTTTGTCCAGAGAGAGCGGAGCAGGAAACAAAGACTATCTGCAGAAAGATGGGCTCTAATAAAGAGCATTTCTATTCTGTTCTGACAGAAACAGCAGGGAAATGGAGATACAAAGAGAGAAGTGATAGAGTGAAAAAGAAGAAAGTGAGAGGAGAGATCTGAGAACTGCCTATTATCTCCACGCTGCTTCATTGCTTTAGATGCACACACACATCCTGCACGCATCTGTGCACAACCCACAAAAGTGTGTGCAGAAGTACACACACACAAACACGCTCACACACAACCATCCTCTCAAATCTGCCCAGATCTCATGAATATGATTGACCTTTTTTTCCACTGTAATGCTGAGAGCGCATAAAGGGGAAAGGAGAAACTAAACAGAGGCAAGCAGAGTTAATTTAGAACAACACATTATTGGGTGCTGACTGCAGATATGGAAAAGGACAATCTAATCGATAAACCAAAAGAATGACAATGGCCTCTCGAATCAATGTCTGCACCCCATTTTCTCACTGTGAAAAGACAAAGCCTTCCGTGCAGGTGTTTTTTGTTGTTTTGTTTTGTGCTGCCTGCACCTGTGTGTGGTGTGTGTGTACATGCTTGCGTGCATGTGTGTGTGTGTGTACCTGGCTGCTGCTGGAACAGTTGCCAGGACTAATCATTATTTAGTTGTGGCGGGGCTGGAAAGGTCAGCAGTCTGAAATGTCAGGCTGTGTTCAACAGGAGCCAGATGCAGCCGTGCGCTGCTCAAGTGTCCAATTAAAGAGGGCCGAGTGAGGTTTGAGTGGGTCTGTGTGTGGGAGTGAGTGTGCATGTGTGTGTGAAATGAGAAAGAGGGAGTAAAGAGATACCGCGCGGGGGTTTCCGTCACCATATCACAGCTTTATGTAAAGTTTATATACACTTAATTACATGTGCAGGAACACATGTAAGTGTGAACAGATCTTCAGAGCAGCTAATGAACGCCATTAGAGATAGAGGCCAACAGAGCAGCGGGGGCAGAATCCTCATCAAACCCCTTTCTCTCACACACACAGCATCTTATGAAGCCACTTGAGCCTATTAGTTTGTTCACACCCTGTGATTCCTCCTGCTGTCACTGCCATGAAGACGAGACAAAAAGAGGTGAATGCAGGATAGAAGAAAAAGGGAATAATACAACACAAAAAACGGCAGAAACAAAAGGAACACGGTAATATGAGATCACTAATAAATAGGTATAGATAACAGGAGATGTTAAGTCAAACGAGTAGAGGAAGAAGAGCCAACAACGGAGAGAGAGAGAGAGGCACGTGAGAGGATGACAAGGAGAAAGGGAGCAAAGGAGCGGAAACTCCTTTAATCTGCAGGGAGAAGGAGAGGGTGTCCTGCCTGTGTTTCCCTATCACACTCATTCATCTGAAAGCCTCACCTGCTCTTCATACAGCCATCATAATAACCTTCACCGCGTTCAGTGTGTCTGCGTGTGTGTGTCCGCTCACCTACTGTGAATAGTAATAAGCAGCAGGGCAGAATAAAATATGTCTGCCAAGTTAAGAATATAATAGACTTCCCTTCAAGGCCACACGTAACAACAGCCTGAATAATGACCTGCAATAATTTACACAGCACACTGTGCTCTACACTGGTCAGAGGAAGAAACCTTTCAGTGAGAAATAATTGAAAGCTATTTCAGTCTATCTAGGGCCCCTCCATGAGTGAAGACTAAACCCTGAAGGAGGGTAGCTCTCCTGGAATATAATGGAAGCTCATCCAAAGAGAAGGAGATGCAAAAAGTTACATTTTAAGATGTATTAAGATTAATTTAATGGGATGTAACAGTAACTTCTTTTGCAGGGCTTTTCATTATCACCAGAGTAAAACTTTTGAGAAAAGGAAATGACTTTGCTAAGTATTTATCAGGCTGTTGTGCCACGTTACCTCATTTAAGACACCATAGAGAGCCAAAGTTTGTCGCTGCATACTGGCTAACCAACAAAGAAAAGAGGGCAAAATTAAAATAACCTCAGAGAGCACAGAAGCTTTGCAAAGCATTTGGTTCCCTTTCCTTTTTCCTTTTGTTGTTGCGTAAGATTACATTTAAATTTGATTGTTTTTGCTATCAATTTTAGACAATATAATGAGGTCCTTCAGAGACCTCTAAGGAGGCAGGGGCTTAAATGGTAGAGAAGGACTTTCTGTGACTGTTCACTTTGTGCAAGACAACAAAAGAAGACCAACTGCAGAGGAGGAAAATAAAGAGTCTTAAAGGCTTACATGCTGATGCACCCCGCAGTACCTAAAACACAATCTATCCTCATATAAAGCTTTGTATGATATCTTAGGAAAAGTTATGCACCATTGTTCTTGTGTTTCCTGCAGTATAGAACCTGTTTATGCAACAAAAACACTTAGTTATGTTTCTAAAAAAGCGTTTGTTATGTGTTAAAAGAGCTCTTTGTGTTAGTTGAGTTGTATTGCATTACTTTTCAAAATATGAAGAGCGAATGAGAACAGCCTTAAGAGCAATGAAAGCCCCGCAAGAGGTGCAATCACCCAAACAGGAGGAGGTGTGCTTTTATGAGAATGGCTAGACGAGAGTCCGTTCTTAGTAAATCACATTTGACAGCCCATCTGGAGTTTACCAACCTCAAAGCATTAGGAAAAATACCCTCTGCTCTAACGAGACAAAACACAAGTAAACCACCTTCAGATGACTTAAAAATGAAACCTGGTGATAGCAACATGTTGCTGCGGTGAAAATGATCAGGGAAGACACAACAAACGCTCCGTAGCTAAAATGTACTGAGATAAGTCTCATAAGCCATGTTTGCAAAAAGGAGTTAAAGGGACAGTTCACCCAAAAATATATATTATTTTCTCCTACCTGTAGTGCAATTTATCACTCTAGATACTGTGGTGTGAGGTGCTGAGTTGCATATGTCTGCCTTCTCTTAAAAATAATAAGAAGAACAAGATGGCATTCAGCTTTCATGCTCAAAGCTTCAAAATACATTTGAAAATTTCTCTTTTCAGACATCAGATACGACCAAATTACTGAAGTTAAACTACAGAACTTGTTAGCAGTTTCATGTAGGAACTATTTCTTTCTTTTAACTGTAAAACTGTATCACTGCAGGAAAAACGTGTATTTTTGTTTTTCGGAGTACTGTCCCTTCAAACAGTTAGATATCCAACCCCAAAATCCTAAAATATATTCTTATATGACATTAAAAAACTGGAGAACATGAATTTATGACATTTCTGAAAAAACCCATCAAGAATCCAAGATGTAGATAGAGACTTTTTGAGGTCAGTCTGGTTAAAATTAGTCATAAATTGTAATCTAGAAGATAAAAGGTGTTCCTGTGAAGTCCCTCTCTTCCCAGCACTTCCTCTCTCTCTGCTTGCCCTCTGTCAAACTATGAAGGCCAGGGGCGAGCCTTGCCTCTGCCTGGGGCCGGAGGAACAGCTGCAACATAAACCTGCTAAATTAACCCAGTCTCCACGAGCCTCACATAAGCATTATTCTAATCAAAGCATATTAGATCATCCAGATACTTTAGACATATGGGTCTCTGCGTCCTCCTCGCCGTCCCCATCTGTTTCTCCTCCCCCGTTTTTTCGACTTTCTCCTTGCTCTCCATCTGAGCGCATCCCTCGCTCTCGCAGCTGCCTCTCCACAGTAAGAGATGCCACAGATTTCTAACAGTGCAACAACTTTGTGACACGTTTCCACACCCAGTCAAACTTGGAGCACCATATGCGTGTCTGACTGCAACATGTTACAAGTTAGAGGTGCAGGCTGGATAAAAACCACAATGCTCTGCGCAAACTGTACAAACATTTTCCCTCTCATATGCAGACTAAAAATGAATACACAGATTAAATATACGTCTTTACTTGAATGTCCGTATGTGCAGTGACATGTAAGATGCTCCCTTTCACTGAAACACAATGCACGAATTGCTGCTTAGCTTGTAAAAACCTGTATTTTTAATTCTGCATGTATGTTACTCACTTTGTTATAGAATCCTGTTTTCTGTGTGAGAGATCACATTTTGTGTATAAAAACAAGTGTGCAAAAAAACATATCTCTTCAAACTTTTTTGCAAATGGCGGTCAATAAATTACAGGACATGTTTATGATATTGCATAAATAGTACACGCATAACAAGACTTATAAATGAGTATTTATGCAAGTTTAAGAGTGTGTCTTGAACGTGTGTCTCCGTGAGCATGAAGCATTTCAGCTGTGTTTATGACATCATTTACGAAGTGTATACTGGAGTGTTTCAGGAGCATATGTGAGTGTTTCATAACATTTGGAGGGGAAAGCATCTTGTAAACACAGCAAGAAGTAAAATGTGTTAACATGCAAAGTTAAATCTACATTACTCCCTATTTTGCAACTTTTGCACCTGACAAACAAACAAACAAACAAACACAAATGCGCAGAAACATGCACACACACACATACACATACTTCAAGAGACACACAATTACACATATATAAAGTTATTCACACACACACACACACACACAGAGCGACTACAATCAGGTGTCACACAAAGGCTGGCATATAATAAGAGGATAATGACAAACTTAATAAATCTAATAATTAGATCAAGACAAACACATTTACTGGTTTGGATGTCTTCATCAACATAGTTTAATAATCAGGGGCATTAGCATAAATGTAATCCATCTCAGAAGAAGAACATGATAGCTTTATTAGAAGCATTATGACAGTCAACGATTACTGTTGGATTGTCATCTAACCTCGTGACTTATCTCTTAACAATCCCAAATGGGTACAAAATAGAGCCTCAATGATTAGTCAACTGATAAAAACAAAAAAATCCTGATTTTCTCTGTTTATTTTGTCTGTTTTATGTCATATTATTATGACTACCTCTTGTAAGATTGGGTATTGGTATTAAACTGACTTAAACATTTAAATACATCTCCTTGTAGAAACTGTGATGGACATCTTTCACTATTTTTTTGACATTTCTACGCCAAGCAATTATTGGACTGAAGAATAATCAAAAGATGCAGCTTCAATATAACATCTCCTATATGCTCATGGATGAACACCTATACCACATGCTTGGGGCCACATGTTTGCCCTAATAACTTGTGTAAAAAACAACTGAATTAAAGGGGCCTCATTTTATTCCATTATAGAAGCTTCAGGCAATAATTCTTTGACAGCTTCCTTTAACACACATAGAGTAGCTCAAACAACTGACCAGCAGCCATCAAATAACCAGAGCTTCTGGTTCAGGGCACAATAACCGTGTTATCTGTGCTTGTTGGACTGCCTAACCGTGTATGTTTGTGTAGGAAAGCAGCATCCAGTGAAACAGCTTGGAACACTTTTAGCATCTGGAAGTGAGTTATAAGGATATGGACCGTATGTCTGACTGGCATGTTACTCTGTGAGCATCACAGTGCAGTCAGTGGTGAGGTTGAGAAGTGCATTGTGGGCAAAAGAGGAGTTGAAAGATCTCAGGGACTTACCGGGGTTGGTGATGGTTAGCAGGTCTAGACGGCGTTGTTGCTGGAACACAAAGAGAAAAGAAACGTAGTCAAACACCGATAATGATCCTCAGTTATTGGTGAGAAAGTCTATGAATCAATCTTACTTCCATAAGATTGGTTCAATTAGCTCTGCAGTAACAGTAGCAAGCCATCTGGTTGTTGTTTAATTAATAAACAGACTTATTATTAGAAGTTTTTTATTATTATTATTTGTCATTTTAAGATGTATTGAGCTGCACTGGTTAACAACTGTAAATGCAGAGACTATTGCTCCCACTACATGACATACATAAGCCAATTAATCCATCATATTTTTATTTAGCCATTCCCAATGCTTGATTCCCCGCAAAAACAAAATAAACAATTTATTGCATTGATATAAATCCTGCAAACAGCTGTGTTTAAGAAATATAAATAATCATCTTTCTTTCACTCACTTCTAAAACACATACACATGCTAGCCAGATCAAGATCTTTACAATACATGGCGGCAGTGATCACAAGAACATTACCACATTTGTCCTTAGGGGGCACCAAAATCAACACTACTTACTTACTTTAATTTGAAATAGCACTGGCCTTGTTGACATTTGCTTAAGATGTTTTCTTTTGAAATTTTGTATATAATAAAGAGAAAAGTTGCAATAATATGAACAAAGTAGTCTGAGTTACTTCTTCCAAATAACAAAACTGTACTTCTGTTAAGGTAAGTTGTAGGTTCTTCACATCGACTGTGAAGAACCTACAAGCTTGTACAACTATATTTTCAAAGCAGTTTCTCCTTGCTGTGTGTGCACACTTGTAGTGTGACCACATGGGTTTTGATGGAGGGTGTTTGAAAGAGTATGCAATTTTACACTTGACGTCTCCAGCAGCCGGGAAGGAGTCTAGAGGAGGCGCTAGCTGGCTGCCCCTCTCTTTAACCTGCTGCCTCCCTACACACACACACTTCTAAGACACACACTCTTGACTGTTGAGCACCGCAGTAATCAACACCTCAGCCCTCCTCATCGACAGTCCCTCAGGAAAGAAGATCTTCACATCCGAGGAAAGGATGAAGGATCTGTGCGTATGTGTGTGTGGGACACAGTGTGGTTAGGTCACAGTCAAAGCCAGCTTTTAGGACCAGACTTCATTAATATTCAAGCACCACACTAACCAGTTGCTGAGAGGGATAAGCAAAGAGACTCTCAGCATACTTAGACTCTACATAGAGTCCGTCTCTCCTCACATACAGTGTTGCCTGGAGTGGGACTCTCTGATAGGCTACTAAACACTTATTTTAGTATTTAGCAGATGCTCTTACTCAAAGTGACTTGAAATATACAATATGAGTGCAAGGGGCTGTAATAGCTTAGAATGCAAGCTCCCCAACACTATAATAATCTTAAGGAATTTTACATTTTTATTCATAAAAAAAAAAAAAATCTTAGATTAAACGAGAGAAGGTATTTCCATAAATTTAAAGGGACTTATTTGAAGATTAAATGGGACATATTATACTTATTTTTAGGTTCATAGTTTTATTTTGGGTCTCAAACAGGTTTACATGCTTTAATGTTAAAGAAAAACAACTTTATTTTTCTGCCTGTCTGAAACACTGTAAAAGCCCAGTCTGCTCCTATTTGGCAGCATTTCTGTGTCTTCTCTGCATCTCTGCACCATCATTGCAGTCAGGGAATATGATCACTTTCTACCTGTACAAAGTAAATTTGTGACAAGAAAAACTTAGAGCAGCTCTGCCACCTTGATATAGGTACAGTTTCTGAATATGAACTGTATTGATTTCTTTTTGGATTATCTTTTTGTGTTACTTAGAAAATATCTTTTTCTTTCTTCTGCAGTATCCAAATCCCTGGTACTAGTGGAATGCCCCTTTAAAGTTATTTATTTAAGCTAATATAATATAAATTATATTTTAAATAAAATGTACATATTCATTTATTTGTATTTAAATGCATGTAGCAAAGAATAAAGAAGCTAATGATGCTGAATGCAGTTTTTCAAAGTAAATTATTGCCAGAATGCATGGTAAGAAAGATGCGTTTATGATACTAATCGGTGCAGAAAGGGTGAAATCAAGTGAAGTCAACTGTATTTATGTGGCACATTTCATACATAATAAATGCAACATTATGCACTTTACATAAAAATGACAAAGGATAATAGGGAAGGATAGTGTGAGAGGCTTTTAGAGGGCTGAGTCCTTATTCAAGGTCTAAAACTGGCAAATGATGCTTCTGACTGAGGGAAGGTCAGTTCAGCATCGGGGGCAAGAAAAGAAACAAGATGCCCAGTAACATATAAATAGATAGTTTTATCCGCTTCTAGTGCATTAAGTGAAATATACACTGCAAGCTAGATGTGACTGTGGTGTATTGAAGGTGTTGAGGAGGTATGGATGCTGGGGTGGATGACCATGTAAGCAGTAGAGGTCACTGTGACAACATGAGACACGAAGCAACAAGAGAGCAAGCTGAGATCATACAGTGCACCACTACACATGTCCTCCACCTCTCTCTACAACACACACACACACGCACACGCACACGCACACCCTGCTCCCAACACCTGTACAGGCCGCTGACCCTCTACAGTCAGTCAGATATGGAGCCGCAGCAGGAATCAATAACATCAGAGAAACATTAACACCTCTTCTCACTGCTGCTGTACAGGGATAACGCCTTGATTAGAACGACTGCTGCTGGCCAGGATGACTCCATGAGAAAACATCACACGTTTGTTTAAACCAGAAATATTACATGTACATTCAGTTTTCTTATTGGATATACTAGATCACCTGTGCAGCAGGAAATAACTTGTAAAACCACCTATTATGCACATATTTTAAGCTAATTTCAAATGTTGTTTTTAATAATGCAGACAAAGTAAATAAACCAGTATTCTACCACAGTAATAGATATTAATAAAAGGTATATAACAGAAACAAATGCAGATCATTCTGTCCAAACACTGTGGAAATGGAAGAGATTCATTAAATTATCACTTGGTCTGTGTAGCACCCTCTACTGGTTCTGCAGTTCTCTGCAAGTCAACCGAGAGTAGACTGTCTGCTGAAGCATGACTTAAAAATTATTTCCTATTTCACATTATGGTATGAATATGAATGAGATTAGATGTATGGAATCAGGAAAACACACATATATTTAGATGTGACAGCAATTTAAAATCTATTTACCAAATCCCCACACACCCTGATGTGCACACACACAAACACACAAATACAAACACACAGTCTGTTACCAGCAGATCAAAAGTGTGAGGCCGTTCAGCCTGCCAGTACTTATACACAGATAATGAATCTGTGGTAGAGAATTACAACACTCTACCACTGCTCCCTCTTCCTGCTGCTTTTGTTAGTCCTTAACATGGATAAGGTGCTTAGTGTTCCTTAGGAGGAAGAGAGACAGGCAGACACACACACACAAAGAGAGAGAGTGGGGGGATCTGACACCCAGAGAATTACATTAGCAAAAGCATTTCAGGGCAGAAAATAGGATTGAATTAATCTTTATCAAACACAGCCAAGAGCTGAGGGCTCACACCCCGGTTGAAGCCAGCCAGCTGCAGAGTGGCTGGCCACTGCCCTCTCACCACCGTAATGACAAGACACCCACTGCAACACATTAAACCCATGACAAAGTATGTATTATTGACAAACCACTGAGGGATTTACACCCAAGTTGTGAAAAAAAATATCATCAGTACCTTTAGTGATTTAAATGGCACAAAATGATTGTTTTTTATGGCTGACAGCCAAACAAATACTAATTGGACTGACCCCATTCAGCAGGCCACACTTTTAAAGAACTCCAAGAAGGTTAAATCATTATTTGCAAAAACAACAACAACAACAACAAAAACCTGTCTGGCTCAGGTACACAGATGTTCACCACAGGTGAATCTAGACTTGAACCTGCCAGTTGAAGTGTTATTAGGTCAGAAAACAAGGAAGCAGTTGGGAGCCAGAGGTGACGGCCACTCCAGCTGTCATGGTCGTCTAGCCAGCCAGCGTGGACTCTGGGGCTCTGCGGCCAGCAGCACAGTAAACAATACTGAAACAGACAGAGGGACTGGATTCGGATAATCTTGAAATAGCTGCTGTTATATGAGAGTATAATTTAGTTTTATTTTTCCAGCTATGTAACCTGAGCAGGAAGCCTACCCCGGTGTTTCTATTCTGGGATCTTTCATGAGTGAGGATCTTGATAAAGTTCGATCTTTGCCACCATAAGTGGAAAAATGCAATTTTGCAAAGACTTCAAACCAAAGTAAAATTGATATTCTGACTAAAAGACAAACTGCTCAGTTTCTCTAGGAATGTCTTTATCAGATTCTCTTGGTATTATTTTCTATTAGTCTTAATATTACTAGAAAAAATATCTTATTTAATAAATGGATCTTCAGATATGCGTGTGCGGGGGGGGGGGGGGGGGGGGGGGCGGGGGGGGGGGGGGGGGGGGGGGGGGGGGGGGGGGGGGGGGGGGGGGGGG
>JAOWBC010001052.1:16372739-16384487 GCA_028566105.1 Hypoplectrus providencianus | reverse complement strand
ATTTGTTCAGTGCACAACTTCAGATCTGTGCTATAAATGCAAGTCACTTCTTTTACAAACCAACAAACAAGGAAATATTTGTAATGCTATAGCCTCCCTAAAGCCTCACATTACCTGTTTAAATCGTACATTTCCAGTGATTTGTAATTAAACTTGCTCATACAAGGCAGTGTTTTCAATTGCAGGAGGGTTGTAATGTACTGTATATGCATTCTGATTATGAGGTGTAAATCAAAGTCTAGACTGAAAATGTTAGCCGAATGGTATTTCATAACTTATTTGACTGACAACACCAATTCTGTCAGATCCTCAATCTGTAGGCCAGTTTGTGGGGTGCCAGATCCAGTAAGGTATCCTTGCGCTTGTGTTTGTGCTGATATTTCATTCATAAACGAGAGAAGTCATCAAGCACAGTGTACCTGTCCTAAAGTTACGGCTGCGTCCTTGACCACCCTGACAAACAGATTGAGCAGACTGTACAGCATTTCTGCAGGGTCTCCATTTCTACCAATTCCACCACATAATACCTCTATTTGGAGAGGGTGAATTTGAATGCTATTCATGGTCCCTCTTACCAAATGTCCTCATCTAAGAGAGTGCACTCAGCAATACGAATCAACCTGAAAGGGATTGAATTGTTGGGCGCCACTGAATTTTATGCTGCCAGTAAATATATCTATCTCGTTCATAACAATTTGCGGCTCTGTGTTTTGTAATCATATAAAGGATAAGTTTGAGGGAGATATGAGAGCCGTTCTTTTGAGAGTGCTGATTACAGCAGGCACCATCTGCGTGGAGCACACAGCTGCCTGCCTCATCAGAATACCTAATATTCCAATGGAGGGGCTCTAAGTACCTGGCAAACCCAAGTAGATAGATAACAAAGAGCCTATTAAATAACGGACAAAGTGGCCTGTGAAGGAAGGGGTGGGGGATGTGGGAGTGTGTGGTGGGAATTAGTCTTTTAGCACCACACACACTCCGAGATGAGATAGCCCCGAGTTCTAATTAAAATTCTCATTCCGATCTCAGGTGGTAATTTTGATCTGAGAAAGAGTGGAAAGTTTGATGTCTTGTAGACAGCCTCACTCCCCCCTCTCTCTCTATCTCAATCTCTGTGTGCATTTCTTTTTCCTCATTTTTGATCAAAATCAATGTTATCTGCTCAACCTGGTAGCTCTTCTTTGCCCTTTCTGGCCCTCAAAGTCATGATGGAGCCATCTAATTATTTACAGAAAAAAAACCAAAAAAACATCTGCGACAAAGTAATATGGATTTATAAAAATATATGTGAAAAAAAATTGTATGTTGATAAACACACACACACACACACACACACACACACACACACACACACACACACACACCCGTAATGTCCGCTGCCATACAAATCAGGTAAGGATTTCCCTTCTTACTCGTCATTTTCTCCTCTGTATCTAAAGGAGATCTTCACCACAGAACTACTGGTGGTCAAACAAAGACTGTAGAAAGTCTACAGTAAAGTGCAAAGCTGTAAACTTTTCCTGGTTCCCAAATTCTGTGGTAATAGTCATTTGTGCTATTAAACCACATTTGTATGTCTGTCACGACATCCAATGATAAGAAAACAATCTCATTCGGCCCTGTATAAATAATTTATAAAATAAGGTGGTACAAGTGCATTTACAATGTGTCCAATATATTTAACTGCATATAATCTTGGCGCAGAGGATGGCACAGGGGCAAAGGGGTTTAGCCTCTTAATTACTCATAGTTGAGCTTTGGGTATAACATGAATTAAAACCAATCAGTGTCATCTCCCATTCCCTTTAAAAGCCAGGTGCACCTGCATCTGCTGCATTTCTCTTTAGGCAAATTGTAGAAACAGGCGGACCCTCTGTTTCCACTGTCTCACAGTCATCTGTCCCATCAATAACTACATTTGACTGCATACGAGCAAATGCAACAATAACCTACTCCTATTACACACTGTGACAGTGCATCTTATCTGAATAATGCCCTATTAAATGGAAGGAAAACACTGTGCCATTGGACAAAGTTGCTTTCTGCTGCCTAAAGGCAACAACGTGCCTGACCTCATTTAAGGCCAACTTCCCAACTCACTTCTGCATTGGTTACCATTGCAGACCTGAAGGGTGCTGCTTGGGCCGAGAATATCAAAGCAGGAAACAAACACACAGGTGACAGAAACATAGTTATTTCAAAGAGATTGTCAGAATGCTGTTGACTGATTAAAACATCAAGACATTGAAAGAGCAAATCATCCTGATAATGCTGGAATTTTGCCAAAACATGCTGTTCCAGATGCAGAACTGCAACAATTAATTATGGATTAATTTATTAATCAATAACTCATTAAAAAGAAAATTAATGAATTCAGCCCAGTCCGAGTGCACAAACAGACACACATACTGGAAGGACAGAGGCTATAATTATATGCATGCTTCCAAATTGCAGCTTGTTTTGTCAGTCATGTTTACTGTAGAGCGTAATTTTTTTTCTCTCCATCTAATAGCCACCCTCCAAACACTCCCTCTCTCGGTCTTGCTTTCCCCCTTTTCTCTGTCCTTTTTTCCAGCTCATTACTCCTAAACAATTATATTTTGGTAGAAAGCCTCTCAGTCGCAGCCTGCTGCTGGCTAAAATGAAAACAGTCAGTGCGGAGGCAAGACGATGGATCACAGTGTCAACGCCAAAGTTATCATCACCTTGCTTGATTTATATTTCTTCAGTGTTTTTTTCAGTGCACTTTGCAAACGCACACACAGACACACACACACACACAGGCACGGAGAAAGTTTTCTCAGATGAGCAGGCTGCCTGGGGTGGTGTTAGGGGCTAACTGAATGGCCATCATTCTGACAGAGCGGCTTCATTGAGGCTGTAAAATTAAGCAGCCAATTTCACCTGGTAATTGGATAGTAAAATATTCGTGGTCAAACTCCATGCTGTGAGACAGTAGCATAATGCAGTGAACAGAGTGAAAACATAGGGTAGATCATCACATTTAACTGTCACAATGGTGTAAAACCGTAGACTCTCTATGGCTCCATAATAAGTCTACATCCACTTGTAGATTGACTTTGAAACATCTTGGATGTGAAGGGTGAAAAGAGCTACATTTTGTTTTTTAAATATGATTTAAACTGGAGATGGTGTTGGTATTCACAGCAGCATGTGTTAAATGATGCATATCTCAGGGTCGGACATTAAGAATTCTTTCAGTTAGTCTCTCCCAGGCAGACGAAGAAGCTTTAATTGCCGTACATATACTCTAATTAACAGGCTGAAGTTCCTGTGATGTTTTTCACCCTGCCCACACATTAGTGCAAAAATAGCATTTACAGTACGCCGTAGTATTTGTTAATTATCAGCATTTGAGAGAGGGAGTACGGGGGCTACACACCAGTGGATTGCAGCACCTCAGGGGTTAAGCTTTCTCTTTCTCACCATACTGTGTTTGCTAAAATAAACCACGGAGACACCACCCTTGGGTGGTATGAACTCAGCGTTGTGCTGCTGCCAGGATCAAACACTCAAATGAGCCGTGATGATGGGCCTGGTGATACATGCTGCTGTCTCTAAGCCCTGGCCACAGAGGGTTTTTCTGCATCAAACCATTCCTCCTTCTCCATACTTTCCTCACCCTTAACCTCAGGCCCTACTGTTTGAACTTCACTTCAGTGGGTCTTTACATTTTTTAATGAAACATTTTTGTAGATTGAACGCTGCTGGTTAATTTCTTCTTCTTCTTTTTTTTTTTTTTTTTTTTTATCATTAATGCATTTGTGATGAGCAATGTATATTGATGTCGTTGGCTCATGTGGGTTTTCAGATATATTCATAGTCTTGGTAAAATCCTTGTTTCTCACTGTATGCCAGTGTTTGGTTTTTTTTTTTTACCATGTTTCCAGGCTAGTCATGATGTGCTCTACTCTGCCTCTGATGGCTCGTACTCATTGCCTTTGCTTGGTAAGAATAAGATGAGTTGGTAGGATTTGTCTGTTGCACAATATTCAAAGTTAGCCCTTCTGGCTGTGCTCTTCCTGCCTTACTTTAGCAAGCTAACTATAACGAACTGATACCACAAAGATTTCCAGCAGAAAACAGAGAAATTCCCGATTGAGCTTCATCAATTTCCTTTTCTTTATTGCTTGCCAGCAGATGCGATCTGGCATCTGGGCACAAATTTTTGGAAGAGTCACACCTGCTCAGTTGGTAGAGCATTTGCTCATTGATTGAAATCCCTGACCACGGCAGCCATCGGTGTGCTCGGCCACCAGTGTATGAATGCTTGTGTGAATGAGTGAAGGAGGGCTGTCTGTACTGTTAAAGCATGTTGAGTGGTTGCAAAGAGCAGAAAATGGGCTACACACACAGTGCCACAAACATCCCAAATTAAAACTAAAGACAAAATACAGAGTGTATTTCTGCAGAAACAAACACTGATACCTCCTCACGGGATCATACGTGATGATTGAGATGAATTGGGTTTTTTTTTGGTTTTTATTTCTTTTAAGTTTAAAAAAACATGCTCTTTGTGCTTTTAAACAATAATCACTGTATGTGGTTTGTGGTAAAAGAGAATAAGACATTTCTTTGGGTATCGCAGATCTTGTTTGGCACACTGAAACATGCATGCAGTACACACAAAGCACTATGAGAAAAACACCAGCCAATAACAATTCAGGCTGTTAAACTTGTGCATCAACAGTCTAGTCAGCCAGGCAGCCAAGCAGTCAGTGTCAGGGATGAGACAAGGCCATAATCCAATTCTGGTTTTTACACGGCGTCATGCCTTTACCTTTGACAGCGTGATTGATGTGTATGTAAATGTGTTTTGAGGAGGGCTGTGAGCAGCTAGTTAAAGCAGACATTTAGGGCTGCACTGTCAAAGACGAATGAGGGGTAGGAGAGGGAGAAGAAGAAGAGGGAGAAAGGAGAAGGAATCCAAAATAAAGACAACTATTGATCCATGAATGAAGATGGACACTGGAGGAGCCCGAGACAAGGCGTAATGTACCTCTCGAACGTCACTCTGAATTCATAGGGAGGCAGTTTGACAGCTCCACAATGGCATACAACGGGGAGTCTCTATCGGACACACACCAAGCAGGAAAAGGTTACTGCCTTTTCAAGTGCCCTCTCTATTGTCCTCCCTCACCCTTGCTCCTTCTTCTCCCTTCACCAGTCCTTAAGTCAATAGAGAAAAGGGGCTGACCATTGAGGTCAGATGGCAGGTTTCTCTCAAGACACAGTCAGTGTATGAGATGTACACGTGTGTGTCCCTGTGAGTGTGCATGCTTTCACTTTCCATGCTTTCACACGTCCCTGTGAGACTGTCAGGTGGGCACTAAAGTTTAACAACTTCAGGGGAACAAAAGGTGACAGGAGCTTCAAATCTTCCACAGCAACCAAAGAAGAAGGAGTGAGGCTGTAAGGAAGGAGGTAGGAGACTCATCTCACTCACTCATGCGCACATCCAAAGCTATTTGAAACCATCAGTCATTGGAGTCAAATTCCTTGGAACTTGACATGCAGACACTCCCCTGTGTGACCAGTAATCTGTCAGGATATTGTTGATTTATTATCCTAAACATTGGTATGGATGCACTAATTTTCTGTTCTTTATGATGGACAATATGCTGAAGTAAACGTCAAATGATTTGAGCTGTCTGATAAAAGTCTGAATCCTGCCACTGCTAACTTTTGAAGCAGAAAGATATGCAGAACTTAGACACAGATTTAATTAGCTCACATTAGATGGAGCTGATTTGATTAGATGAAATTGAAATTGGGCCATAACAGCAGCAGGTTGTAACAGGCTGAAGAAGAAAGAGATATAACAAGTAAGAGGAGATTGTATAAATGTACCTAAACTGACAAAGTTATAATATATTTAAATGAAAAATGTGCATGCAGAAGAGTCTCAGCCTCAGAAATCACCACTGGGAACTTAACTTGGAGTTATTGATTTGCTTGGGCCTAATGAACACTGTCTCAGGGGTATTAATGAGATTTGGCTGATTTCTTTTGACACGATTAGCATTTCTGCTTTATTTATTATTACTTATATCTGTATCGAAATGTTTCGCCGGCAGTCTTTCACCAGCATTGTTGCGTATTTCTGTGCCTGCCTGCCACTCCGCTGACACAACAAGCTGAAAGTATATGTAAGTGTTGCTAACTCATTAAAACACACACAGAGGAATTTTTCATTAGAGAGATGGGTCCTTTCAAATTCTGTCTTCCGAAAGAGAATTGAAGAGGCAAACTTGAAAAGAGGGGGCTCACGTATATGACATATCTCAAAAGTATGAGGCAAACAAATGGAAAATGAAGACATTTTTCTTTGAGACTGCTGTTGATTTTCTTTCTTCTGCTATCAATAGGAACTCCTGCATGGAAATGGAGGAATGGATTGATGGGAAACAGAATACTCATTTCCTGCAAAGTGTTTCCACAGCCATCAGATGGCATCAAACAATGAGACACAAAAAGATGGAGAGAAAGAGAGGAGGAAGTGTACAAGAGGGGGGAAATTGTGAGAGAAAAAAAATGTGGCCGAAAAAGAGGCAAACCTCCTCCATGCCCCCCTGTGCCCTATGGACCCTGCACCCTGCTCTGATGTGACTCTGATGAAAAGCAGACCACAATCCCTTTCAATTTGGCCAGTGTGCCCCAGTCCTGTTAAAGGCAATCGACTGGCTGAACAGAGGCACTATATCACAATATGCAGGTGCAGACGAGCCCGGCAGAGGAGAGAGTAGAGACATGGAGCCTTAGGAGAGAGAAAGGGACTCTGGCATCCATCTCTCTCGCACTTAGGTTGACGCTCAACCATAGGGGAGACACACACACACATTTACACACACACACACAAAGGCTACGGCTGGGCAGCACTGGGAGAGCAAGAAAATGCGAGGTGAGGAGAATAGAAAAGTGGAGGAAAAATGGGACCCGTCACTTCCATGTTTTTTTTGCCCTCACTTCAGGTAAAAAAAAATAATAATATAAAATAAAAAAGAGGACAGAATAAAAGAAAAAAAAAGTATTTTGTGCAACTGGAGAGTGCAATGGGGAAGAGGAAGAAAAATAAAAACCTGTCTGGAATGAGAGCAAGGTGTTTGTTTGTGATGGGTAAATGCCTGCCTAGGCGTGGGGAGGCCAGTGGCTTGGCTAGGGCTGTTTGTTATCGGGAGTCTCCAGGCCCCCCAGGCGTGCCGAGCTGCTGGCCCGAGTCAGAGGGGCTGAGCCTGGGGTAGGGTGAAAAGTCAGGGCCCTTGCCCAAGGATGGGTGAGAGGCCAATAGACTGGGGAGAGCAATAAAAGCCTGGAGAGGGTTGGAAATAACACATAAAAGATCTGTATAATCCTACAAATATTCAGTTTATTGACATTCCCTGCCATTTCCTGACTAGAGTGCAATTAAGCAACTAATGCTCAAGTGCTCCAGACAACCTATGCAGCCAGTGCACTGTACTTGGCCACAGTAAGTGCTGCATATTGAATCTGAGGACTTCTAATACACAATTGGAACGTTAGAGCATGAAACATTCATACATTCTCAACCTCTTGGGTTAGGGTTTCACTGAGGAAATGGAGGCTGAGAGCTCATATACAGGCTCAGGTCAAGGATTTCATGTCATGTGACATCTCATCTGCTCTACAGAATTCCTATCACATGCAGTTGTTGAGTGGTAAAGTCTATAACTGTAGGCAAGGATAAAGCCTGCAATCACACCGTTTTACCATGAGCTGTCAGTCATCCTTGGCTTTCGGCGCTTCTGCTTATCACTAATCATATAGGCTCGGATCAATTCTCTGTATCTAGTATTCAAAAGTAATCCAACCCTGCAGAAATACCAAAACATATACATGCAACATACAAATTAGTTTGCAGCTGCAAATTATTGCATGCACAGACTGTGTTGTGCTCAGCAGCACAATTCTGCACATTTTAAGAGCAACTTGAAGGTTGAACTCTTTACTGAATTCAAACGTAGGATTTTCATGGAAATTGTGCTTTGAATAGGTAACAGTCACTTACCGAGTTGCAACGTCATACTTGGCACCTCACCTCACTTGCCCTTTTATGATGGAGAGACACATTGGATCCATTCATCTATGTGACGTCAATGAATTCTTTTCTCTATGGAGCGCAGATATGTGGAGTATGGCTAAGTTTTAAAGGTAGATATGAAAACTCTTAAACAAAAAAAAGTCCAGATGATACTGTACTATATGATATCTATATATCTAAGCCTTTTTTTTTTTTTTTTTTACATCTTGCAGCTAGACATTGAAGTGTTCAGTCATCACTTTCAGGTATTTATTTGGATAATTTTTCATGTCTTTTAGCTTTTAATAAAAGTCTGTGCTCACTTGCTAAATAGTTTTTACACACTCCTCTACAACCGCAACACGTAGGTCATCAAGTCGATATGTTTTTTGTATTTTTTTTTCAATTGGTTGATCTATCTCAGGATGTTTCCAAGTACTGTCAGGGAACTGCAGACAAGTCTTTGGGGAGCAAGTGCCCCTGTTTAGGAATCACTGCTCTAAAAGCTGAAGACTCCAAACCCCAAGAACCCCAGAGCTGTTGAGATACGCGAGCTTAGGAACACACAACAAAAGCATGTGCACACGGACATATGTCTACGCTCGAACACACACATACAAACAAATGCACACACCTACTAGTGAACAAACTTTACTCCTTACAAGTAACTTTTGACAAGTTCTCCTCCACATCCTGGAGTTGTATTCAGACGTGCTAGAAGGGAGAGCTGGAGAGCAGTCATGTAGAAAGAGAATGCTGTTACTGGAGTTATTAACAGGCTCCTGTGTTTCCCTCCTCTCAGCTGAGCTATTCAGAGCATAGCGTCCTCATCTGCCACAAACACATGCCGACAGACAGACGCAGCAGACGGACACACCGTGCAGCCCTTCTACGCGCTGCGCAGTAATATGTTTTTTGCCCATTTACAACAAATTAAGTTTCCCTCAAAGTGAATTTCAAGCTTGGCTGCCTTTGGAGGGCGAGCAACTCTCTTTTCATTAATTTTCATTCTTTTCCCCCAAACAAATGATCTACTGTACAGCCCACTCTGTGTTACTCTCCTCTCCTTGTCTTTTTCTTTCCCTTGTTTTCTCCATCTTTGCCTTCTTTTTTGCCTGCTTGCTGGGCAATGGAAAGCAATTACACTGTCAGAAAGGTGTATTCTGATTTATTAAAAGCCTTGAATGCTATCTGTTTTGTTCCCTCTTTGTGTCCCCCTGGGGAGCTGAGTCCTGACACCCAAATGAGACGGAGTGAGTGCTCCCTGCTCTGTACTCCATCCTGAGCTTCATCTGGGAAGCTGGCAGAGTAAATATCCATTGGCAGAGGAGGGCAAATAGACGGCTGTAACACAGCTGTGTGGATGGGAATAGATTATGTGTCGGATGACTGCTGCAAAGGTTTAGTTTGAAATGACATTCTTCTTACTCTTTAAATTCATAAACCAGGCCCTCACAGAACTGTGGTTCACAGCACAGTAGGCCCATCAGCATTTTCAGAGAACTTTTCATTAGCTTAATTCCTATTCATTGAAAGAAGAGAGATGAGAGAGGATGAGAAACAAAAGGAGAGAGAAAAGAGAAAGAGTGCTAAGCCATTAAGGTGTGAATAAGTTCCAATTTCCAAAATAAATATTATCTCTGTCTGAGTAACCCAAAATCTGTGTGCTTTTGTGCCAACATTATAATAAGGATCAACAAGGGGTCAGCACTGCGTGAACACCCCATCATTATATTCGAAAAGCGACAACTGAAATCTTTACTCTATTTATCTGCCATATTTTGACCATACACAGCTGACCTGCACTTTGTAAAACTGTAAAGTTCACCTGCACAGACACCCTATACCTCTCCTCTACAATAGGCAAAGCATAAACAACCTTGTGAATGCACTCCCCACCACCACTTAATCCCTGCCACCTCTCTCTCATTACCGAGTTCTTGATCACAAGAGAGATGGAAGAGATGCAGGGTGGGATACGTAATAAAGCATCTAGTATCCTGAGGGAGCCATTGGTTGGAGATAAGAGGTTGTACGACACTATAATGTAAGGACATAGATCATTAACCTGATTATCTTCTGCTTTCTCTGGACCAGCCTTCTTAGTCAACCGTCTGAGGCCAAAAGGACAATCACATGTCAGCCTTTTTCCTCAGATTCCTGCACTACACTACAGATACTGCCATGTTGGTAGGAAGCGTCTAATAAAATAAGGGTCACTCGCTAATGAAGTGAAATACAAAGCAGCATGAAAACAAGTATTGTTGCCAAGAAACCCTGCAATGATACAATGACGACCTTTTCAATTTTTGAGTAATTTCCTCAGAGTTCTGATGGCAAGGTGCTGTAGGCAGTGATTAACATATTATTAGACGATAAAGACTCCAACTCTCTCATCCACATACCTGTTAGCCGCTGCCAAGCAAAATGGAAAACTTCCTGCGGCCAAGAGAGAACAATTTATGACAAATGCAAAAACAAGAAAACGAAATGTCAAAGGGGTAATGCAAGGGGACCATAAAGTTAACAACAAGCAAGGAGACAAACACAAAAAAACTTCATCAGAAGTTGAGAAAGTAAGAAATATAGAGTGAAAATTAAATTTGCACCAGTTGATATAGCTGTGTTCTTAAAGTTCCCTTTTTTTCTGTTGCATTTTCCTTAAAAAAAAATAAAAAAAAAAGTTTTTTTCCCCTCCCTTTTTGATGTTTAGGCCACAGCTTATGAATTCATGAACAGTCAGTCACTAAAGGAAAAAAAAAATACTCTATCTTGAGCTGTTGGGGTAAAAGCAGTTTACTTCCTTTACTTGTGCCAGCTTGCTTGACTGGTGAAGTGCTTGTATCTGTCTTGAATATATGCTAACAAAGTTATAAAACTATCAGTGTTTTGGGGTGTATATAGCTAACATTTTTAATCGTCTGCCTAGCCCTGTCTGTCTCTCTTGTATGTGGTGCTGTGGTGAAAAATATTGATACTGCAGATAATGCTATTTTTTACTTTCTGTATTAACTGCAGAAAGGATTATATTGTGTCTCACCAGATAACAGAAGCCAATGGACCTTACCTTCACAGTTTAAACTAAAAGTGGATGTTCACATCGTTTAAGTAGTTTCACTTCGCAACATCACATCACCCACATGATAAAGTACCGATTGGCTGTTCAGCTGCTGACCTTTAAAGGAGGCAGTCAGTAGTTGGAGGGCTCTCTTCATTACAAACCAATCACACAGCCATTCATAGAATAGTCCCAGTGTCAAGAACTTGGCCCTCAGAGTCTGCTTTCACAAAAAGTTGCCATTAATTAGTTCCTGGAATTTTCCAGGCACTTTGTCACAATGGATGCTGTTACATTGCTTGATGACAATGTATGATGTAAAAACCCATATCAAGAGGATATGAACGGTGCCAGTCTCTAAGTTCTGCACAAAAATGAAAACTTTGCATGACAGAATTATACTGTTCCTACTGTGTTGGACACTTATAAACTATAAACTATAAAATATTTGCATTAATTCGGACAGAGATAAAAAAACAAAACAAACTGCTAACATTAATGTGGAAAAAATATTAACTGGTTGTTATGCTACATGAGCTTTTGAAGGTACTGTATTTTCCGGACTATACGTCGCTCCGGAGTACAAGTCGCACCAGCCATAAAATGCATAATAAAGAAGGAAAAAACA
>JAOWBC010001052.1:16329175-16343360 GCA_028566105.1 Hypoplectrus providencianus | reverse complement strand
ACACACACACACACACACACACACACACACACACACACACAAGTTAAGTAAAAACTTGCATTTGTTACGTTTGCTCCACAGTTTTCATTTTGCTTTCTCACTTACCAACTAAAATACACACTGCACACACACACACACACACACACACACACACACACACACACACACACACACACACAGACAAAGCGATTATCACCAAAGGTACGTTCGCCTGCTTGTAGCTGTTCCCACAGGGAAACTAGCTGTACAGCTTCTCTGCTCTCATTTTTCATTGTCTGCTTATGATGCCCCATGTGTGCACACTGACTTTCATTTAACCCCTCACAACACACACATAAACACACACACACGTATGTATAATACTGGCCCCCTCTTTCTTGCTCCACCACTCTCTCTCTTGCACCTACATATACACTGACGTACTGAAACGGCCTCTCTCTGCACTTCTGTGCTTCACTGCAGTGGTCAAGAGGAAAAGGCGTGTCCCCCCATATGCTGCAACCACACGGGGAGGCCACTGTGACTTTTTGCAACCGCTGTTTTTTTTTTAAATCTATGTCACGAGACATAGATGGCTCAAAGACATATAGAATAAAAGTATTGTAAAATCCAGAGTTGGGGTCAATTCGGTCGAGTCAGTAAATTCAAACAGGGAGGGTTTTTTCTTTGCAAAAATGCCCCAAGGTGAAAGAAACTGAGAAAAACGTTTCACTTGCCTGGAGAAAGGGCAGGGTCACCTGCACTCATGAGGATGGGAGGGATTCATGGTGGTGCTCAAGGACAATTCAGCAAAGTGAACAACAGAAGGGGCTGAAGGTCTCCTAACTCACTGGACCACCACACTGCTGTTCCAATATGCTGCACATACATTCATTTATATCCTGAAAAACTGAGGACAGGAGTGTTTGTGCTGAAAAAGACTAATTTCAGTTTATAACTCCAACACCTCTGTTTTTGCTTTGAGACATGCTGGCTATGAACAGTCTAACCCCTGTTCTCCACAGTGGGTCAGCTTCCTGCATTAAGACGTCTAACTCAGTGATGTTGTTTGCTGTGTTTTGGAACAGCCCTGGTCTGATTTACCTTCTCTGCTCTTTTGTTCCTCACAGCTTTGATCATTGTTGTTGTGCATTCTGTGCTAAACCAGTTAAAAGTGAATTACTTTAAAACTGACAAATCCAAAGAGACACAGAAAACGTGATGGGAATAATATGAAATTGCACAATTGCTCAGGATATGAACCCAGGTCTGCTGAAGTAAGGACTCAGCCTTAGAAGAAGGCCCTCTACTAGGATCCACCTAGACCACAATAATAACAAATGATTAACTATAACACTCATTTTCCTCCTTCCTTACTTATTTTTGTAACCTTTCACTTATACTGTTATGCCATCAGAAGATCAAAGTTGTCACATTTCAGGTGAAATATCTCAGCATGAACCACCAAGATTAACATATTTGGAAGAAACATTCATGAAACCACGAGAAACAATCCCACTAAGAAAGACAAGGACCTCTAGCATGGCCATGAGGTTGAAGACATAGGCCAGAGTGAAATATTTAAACAATTTGATGGAGTGTCATGAAATTTTGTGCAGGGACTCATATGGGCAGGGTAAACATTAAATGTGCTTAGCTACATGATGCTGGTATGTAAACAGGCCAACATTAGCCATAGCCTCACAGAGCTTTATATGCTTCCTCTTGTTAAAATGGGAAACACTAGAAACAGTTTTCCAGTGGGAATCAAATGTTTCCTGTCACTTTACACAGGTAAGAGATTCTATAATGCTGAATATTTATCATGCTTTATAAAAAAAAAAAAATGCTACAATTAATCCATAAAGTATTTCTGATTCTGATATTTTAATGCCATCATGCTATAGAAAATACTTTTAATATACCGTATTTTCCGACCTATAAGGTGCACTTAAAAGCCTTAAATTTTCTCAAAAACTGAAGGTGCGTTTTATAATCCGGAGTGCCTTATATATGGAGCGAAACTGTTAGGGCTGACTCGGGGATTGAACCCAGGTCGCTGGCTTGGAAGGCTGGCGAGTAAACCACTGAGCTAAAGTTTAGTAGAACTGTTACATTTCGCTTCATGTGCCTTACAGGCCGGTGCTCCTTATATATGAAAAAAGATCAAGAATAGACCATTCTTTGACACTGCGCCTTATAATCCAGTGCGCCCTATAGTGCGGAAAATATGGTAGTAACAAAAGTGTCAGCTTTTGCTAAAAAATAACTTGTTTTATTTTGGCAAACATTGGCCTCATAACACTTGACACTTTATTAAGGGAAAGCATTATCATAATTATTTTGTTTGCAGGCAACTTTCTTAACTGGATTACAGAAACAAAAATACACAAAACAGACTGTGGCAGCCTTCCTCCTGCATGAGAGCTGTGGGCAAAGGTTCCTCTGACGTCTCGGTATTCACAGTTAAACTCAGTAAAAACATGTTTCACAAAAACATGCTCAGTAATAAAAATGCCTTCAAAGGATAAAGAGATGAATTAAGCTACTGATTACAGAGCCAAAGACAGACTAATGATATACTAGTTATTTAATAATTGTTACCTTAGCGCTGAATAGCTACACATTGCATTGTTCACATTTAGGGTTGAGATGGTGGCAAGCGTGAGAGAGGGTACAACGGTGATTTATGAAATCTGCAAAATGTCTATTTTAGCTTTTTTTTTCTTTCTTTTTTACGGTAATGTGTATGTGTTGACGGCAAATGCTATTTTCTCGTGTGGTTTCATGAATATTTGAAGCCCCAGGTCCCTCTCCATTAATTAATCAAGTGCAAAAGTAAAAATAAAATCCTATATCTAAGTGAAAGTTGAGTATTTTGTGCCTTTGGCAAAGTTTGAACTTAAACTACTTCTGCTCTGCTGCCCTTTTCTTGTCATGATGCAAAGGTGTTAACATGTACTGGTGTGTTTGCAGTACGTGAGTGTGTGCATGTGTGTATTGATTGATGCCTTCCACAGCAGTTGCGTGATTGAAACACCTCCTCACCGTAAAGCTGTCGTGCGTGTGATGGAGTTGCAGGGTCATTTTATGCATCACACCTGTCCCCCTTCCTCCCCACGCTGACACCCAATCAAATAGGAAAATGGGCATATATGTTTTCCTGGCCTTGAGAGAGCTTGTGTGAAGGTTTGGATTTGTGGCTGTGATTGTGTGTGAGTGTGTGTGTGTGTGTGTGTGTGTGAGAGAGAGAGAGAGAGAGAGAAACAGGGTTGTGTGGATGGTAATATGTGAGGAGGAAAGCGACAGAAAGAACAAGAGAGGGACTAAAGCAGAGCAGAGATGGTGCTATAAGATAGACACGGTGATGAAAAGTAACTGCGTACATAATTTACATAGTATTGCTCTTAAGTCTATTTTATGGTCCTTTATGCTGTAACTCCACAACATTTCAAGTTGAAATATTTACACCAGTGCTTTGGTTTACAGTGATGGTTATAATGTGCTTTTCAGAATAAAGTTTAACCCTTAAAACAATTTCATCAGTTGTCAGTTTCCATCTTTTTTTTAATTTTGTATATGAAATTAACCAAAAAGTATTTAATCTAAACAATTAAAACACCATTTAAACAACAATTCACAAAGGCTCAACAAATCCCTTTTAATTACTAAGATTTTTTTTTACTTTGACTTGACATCAATTACCTAATTTTTTGGAAAGAAATAAGGAAGAAGTTCATGCTTGCAGGTACAAGGCGCACGTGGAAGAGAAGAAGCATCCTGTAATGTTCACTTCTCTTCCTGCGATAGGACATTTAACTGATGTCTCATGACTTTCCACTTTACTTCTGACTCACAGTAAAAAAAAAATTGTGGGTGCCATGGAAAATTTGGAAAACCAGCCCCAGTTCTAAAAATAACACAGAAAGGCCCCTAAAATAATGACCCTGGCTGGCTGCCGTAGTCTAAGGCTGGCAAGACAAACGACATCCATTCCCGCCCGGTGCCTTTAATCAGCTTGTGATAATTAACGCCACACTCCATTGGCCAAACAAATATCTTTGTCAAGGTGCTCGTTGCTGTACAAGTTCTTCTCCTGTTCTCACAGACAAGATAACAAGCAGTCTTTAATTGCCTTATTTTGTGTAGTCGTATTATAGACTTTTACCTTGTGCTGTTGGCGGATCCAGTCACCCTCTGTTTCCCTCCCTTCTTCCTCCCTCTTTCCCAACAAGTACATAAAATATTTCATCATGTTGGGCTGGTGGGCAGTGGTAGTAGTGGCATCAGGCTTTAATAAAGTGAACGACCTTGTGGGATTGCAGAGGGGATAGATTAAGTTTGCCTTCCCTACTGGCAGAAGCAGCAACCTCTGTGGGGTTTCTTATCTGGAGCTTTACTTAATTACCTGCTTTAATTCTAACATTCTCTAAAATGACCCCTCGCCACGATGAGACAAGCTGTTTTAATTAAACAAATGAATATGTCGCTTATCGGGCGGGATCAGAGCTCTCGTTTGTCACAGTAACAGTTAAGGATGCCGCTGATGATCACGTTATCGGGGACTTGGCCTGGGTTTCACCACACACAGAGGAGGGAGCGGCTGATGCTATCTAGTTACTGTATTTGCTACTGTAGATATATAGAAGATTACAAACAGGCCCATTAGCTATAGCAGGCATGTCCACTTAGTCACATTGTAATCTGATGAGCTTCATAATGCAGCTATGTTTCCCTTATAATGGTGGTAAAAAGGTTTATAGCCCAAGGCAGGTAAGTCTGAAAGAGGAGAGGAGAAGGAGTCGGAAGACGTAAACATGAGCAAAAAGAAAACAAACCAAAAGAAACCAAAAATAGTCTACCAGCTATTCCCAAAGTCACTGACACTGGCCGGCTTGTTTATGGTACTTATATAACAATATTTTAGAGTTTGCAGAGGGTTCCTGTGCAGCACTGCCTGACCAAACTTAATGGGAGAAGTGTCAGAGAAGCCATTACACCAGCAGGGGCACGCACAGCCCTATTACATATGGCTGCTGGCTGCTAATGTGTATTAGCAGGAGACAGAGGAAGCAAGGTGAAGATAAGTGATTTTGCAGTAACTGGCTAAGTAGGACAAAGGAGGGAGGGAGTGTGTTAGGGAGAGTGAGACGGAGAAAGGAGACCAGGGATGGACACTGCTAAAATGACGGTGAAAAGTGTTTTGTGGTGACTTATTGGCTGTGTAGAGGTGGAGAGAAGTGCGTGGCCAAGGCTCAAAAGAATGTTATTGAGACTCGGGCTCAGGGAGACTTATTGTGCTTTATTCTAGTTATCTTTCACGTGTTTATCATGTTACAAAGCCATGTGTTCATTATAAACATTTAAACATATAAACACACTTCTAAAATCAATATCTGCATCGGTCTCAGAATCCCATATCTGTCAGCTCAAATGTTTATATAAGCTGCCAAAAACTAATGTCAGAAAACCTGTAATCTTAGCTACTGATGTCTCTTATTTTTCTTCACAGTTTTGGATCACACGCCTGCTGAAACATCTTCAATTGTGTATTTTAGGTTGAGAAGCATTATATGTGATGTTTTTGGGAGAAAGTGCTTTTGCTTGACTCTATTACAGTCATTCCACTGCTATACGTGGCTACATGCTAACTTCAAGAAAACCTCTAATCCTTGATGCTGATATCTTTAATTTCTTTAAAATTTTAGATCCCATTCCTGCTGAAACAGATTTGATAGTGAATATTTGGCTTTTGAGGTTTTTGCTGGTGATTTTTCACTGTAAAATTGTCACAGGACTCTGTTCAAGTCATTCCACTGGCTACAATGATTGATAGCACAGAGAGCAAAGATACAAAAGACCCAGAAAAGCTTACCAATCACGGCAGACTGAACATTTTTGGGAGGGGTGCTTCGGTGGACAAAGACTGGAGGATCTAAGTCAGAGGCTGAATAGAGGTACAGCAGTCATGGGCATGTTTGGCAAAATAATTTGAACATAACAGCATGTAAACATGTTCTTGTAGAAACCAAAATAAGGATGAACCTGAAAATGAGTCTCTCTGCTTATTGTTAACCATCTAATGTCACTGTGTTATGTGCTGGGCATTGACTCACACTGTTACCACTTGTTCAAAATCAAACAACAACAACAAAAAAAGCAATCCCAATCTTATGAATCAAAACCAGCTTGCTGGAGCATCTCAAAACACCAACAACTAAAACAAGGTGACAGCCAGTATTTTCTGTCGGTTAATAATTTAGTGAGGATTGAAGGCTGCTCTTGGCAAGAGAGTGTGAATTTGCTGTGTTTGTGTCTGTCAGCAGCAAAATTCAAAACACTGTATTTTCCGCCTAAAAGGGGGCACCTTGCCCAGCCAAGGAATCCCAAACGCAATGAAAAATACAGAGCGCTGTGTCTTACTGCCAAACACATTAGCTCTCGTTCTTTATTTAAGCCTTTGTCAAACTATCTGTGGTACTTCACTCAAACAACCACTCTTTTCAAGGGCTCACTGGCCAAGTTTTGCCACTCGACACCACTGGTGTAAGAGTGTTCTGGTATTAAAGGAGTGAGGAGGATCCTCAGCTTGGTCTTTGACAGCCCCCTTGAACTCTATGGGCCTGGTGATAAAGTGGCTTGATGAGTGGGCAATCTCTGTCTGCCAGCTGCTGGTCTGGCCAGGGGAGCTGGGAAGGTGCCAGACTCAGTGAAGACCTGCTCCATACAAACAAACACATGCACGGTGGAAATGTGAATGCATGCTGGCATGCACACATATAGTTATTTGGACATGAAAAAACCACAAGCCTTTGCACATACTCACACATGAGGTCAGCACATGAATATAAATGCTTATAAGTATTGGATCAGAACAAACAGCTAAAACAAAGACATTCAAACAGTGGCCCGGAGAGTTCAGTGCAAATTAAAAAGATATACTACCACTGATGACAAACGAAAACACAAATTTCACAACACTTACTAAAAGACAGTCAAAGGAGTCGGCTGCTCAACTTTTCCCGTAAGTAACGTACATTTTGTTTTAGGGTTCAGGGTTTCTTTTTATAAACACCCATAGATCCACCCCTCACTCCTCCACAGTCCACTTATGGTCTCTTCCGGCTTTATAAAAGCAAACATGCTGACTCTAAACTTAATGCTTTAAACAGGCAATCCAAAAACCAATTGGTGATGTCACAGTGAATATGTACATTATTTAGCTTAACATTCTATGGTTGTTAGCTTGTCGCAGCATATTTCTGTATTTGCAGAGTCATTATAAAATGCATTGTCAGAATGGTAAAGATAGTAAATGCTGCATGTGTGAACATTTGCTTGTGTTTTTCTTGTTTAACCATCCTTGGCTACCATGCATTTTTGATAAAATGTAAATCAGTTCAACTTTAACACCAGCCTCCGTTACATTATTGGACTGCAGGGAGACCTGAGGATGTGACATCACTAGACGGGGCCTTTAGCTCCAATTCCCTGAAGAGTAACCCATGAGTGTGTGTGGCATCATGTGTATGTGCCTTTCAATATTTAACTCCCAGTCCCACATCAGAAATCATAACAAATTCAAACCCTGACCTGCCCACTGAATGCATCAAAAACATTTCTATTTATATATTCATTCATTTTTACAGCCGGCTGAACAGAATGCATCACTGGGTCCCTATGCCTCGACTCTATAGACTCTCAATCTCTGTATCTCTTTCTCTACTACAGGCCTACTACTGTGCTCCTCACACTCACAGCCCAGAGATAACTGCTTCCTCCTTCATGCATTTGGAGTTTAATTTGAGTTTCCTTTCAAGTAAAGGTACGCATTCATCAGAACACCAACTTAAATCTTTTAGAAAATTCAATTATTAAAAACTGAGTTGTGTCAATCATTCTGTACAGAACTTCTTTCTTGTATCAATATTGGAAAGACTTTTAATTTTTCAGCCATGCTAATGAGATGGCTTAAGGGATGCCAATGTCTGTGGATCATTTGGCTCACCACTTGAACTGAAATATCTTGACAACTATTGGATGGATTTGCAAGAATGACATTTGACTTTGCCTCCAACGCCACCATTAGGTTGACATTTGTGGTATTGAGTGATATATATTCTGTTCAGGATAATAACTTTGGTGATAATTTATATTTTACATCTAGCACCATTATTTAATTTGCCCAACACTTTGGTTTCTGACCAAATCCCTACAAAACCAATGACCTTCCCGACAACCCTTAGCTGTACTCAGTTTTGTGGTAATTAGCAACTGTCACTCAACTATCTCTCGTCAGCTTCACAGATACAGTAACATGGCTGAAGATTTATAGTTAATCTACTAATTTGACAAAATTCAGTACATTTCTTTTTCCTGGCATCACTACAGTAATATGCAAATGTTCATTCGTCTGGAACTTCTCAATTCATTTTTGTCTTCGAAGGGTACATTGCAAAAATGCCTCTAGAAAGCAAAGAAACATGTCATGAAGTGCTGGATGAAGCAAGCAAATTAGGGCATAGATTTCTCTGTTTCCAAGCATTATCTAGTAAGACATTTTGAGTATTTGAGCCTGGTGCTTGATATCAAATTGCCCCTTAATGAGTTAAATGATTATGATTGGCCCACTCTGGGCCAAGACAGGTGGAAATCTGTTTAAATGAAAGGGGGACAAGAAACATGTTCCAGACCAAATAAAATGCGTTTAATAGATGTTTGTTTCTCATGCATTTTTTCCCCTTGAGTTATATCGGCAATCTTAAATGTTGTAATAAATCTTAAATGTTGTACACAGATCAACAAGATCTCCAACTTTAATGACATAATATACTGTTTGTCAACACCCATAGCAACACATATGAGCATTTACAATTGTAAAAAAGGATGCAGTTTCAGTGGATTTTTGGCTACAAAACAATTGACCGAGGTTTATGGCAAAACCTTCCTGGTTGTGTGTTCTAAAAGTAGGTTTAAACAGTATATAAATGTAGGTGAATGCTGGAAGTGAAAACAATCAGAAGGGGTTCGTGACTAATGTAAGCTACATTAAAAAAACATGATGAAGTTAAAACTTGTTTTCAACTTTTGTTTTCTATTGCAAATTAATCCTGTTCTCCTGTGTGAAATCCACCATAGATTGTCAGCAAGATGTTGATGGAAAAGCCCAAATGTAAATATGAGTCGTATTTTTCTGACTGTACGAACGCCCTCTATTGAGGAGAAACTGGTCTGCATAAATACACTTCATCTTACCAGCAGCAGTTACATACTTTTGCCTGGTTCAGAGGCTTCAGAGGCTTTTATTCTATTTGCCAGCATTCAGACTCCACAAAATATAGGCAATAGAACAAAAACATAATTAACTAACTATACATAAAGACCCTCATGAAGTGCAAAACACATACAAGAATAAGTCAGATAAGTTTGTTATATCTTGTATTATGATCTCAAAAAAATAAATAAATAAAAGGTGTCAATCACTGTGCGTTGATGATGACGAGGTGAGATTTATTAGAGATAACATCAACATGAATCCAACTCTTTGCCCCATGCATATTCAGATGACATTAACTTGTGGATCTTAACTAGATTAGGGGGTTTGTATGTTGACATTCATGGCTTTCAAACTGAGCAAGGAGCTTTCTGGCTGATTGCGCCGACATGTCGGCTGATAATTCAGGAAGTGGAATGCACATGAGTAGATTGGACGGCATTGTTCGCTAAATGACAAGATCTGTCTTCCTCTCCGCCTCCTTAATTATCTTCCTCGGTTATAATTACACGTGTGAAGGTCCAGAGGACAATCACTGTTGTGTTGTACTGTCTGCTGGCTGAAGTTAGATGAGATAGGCAGGAGATACTGTAGAGACTGACACTGGCTGTTAATGAAGGTTACTGTCTGAGTCTTGAAAATCGCAAGCATTAATTATGAGAATGATGCAAAATTAGCATAAATCAGTCTGTGTCATTACATTTGATTTGCTCTGCTATACTGTATACATCTGCTGCTTCTCTGAAATTTACCGTAAAATGACGGCTTTGAAGTAGAAGATGACAGAGTGGAAATAAAACGGTGCAATCGCTGCAAAGTTGTCCTTTAGATGACGGTAATTGTTCCTCAAAACCCACAATATTACAACCCATAAACAGCTGACAGTTAGGACACACTGGAGGCTTTCATTAAGAATAGTGATGACTGGGAACAAGGAGTGACCTGAGGGTCCTTAAGCAGCCTTGTAATTCTCTCCTAATGAAGCCGATGAATAAATGATTTGAGGCGCTGTGCATGAGGAGTCTGAACCCCCGTCAGCATGTCTCCCCGGGGTGAGTAGGAACCTCAGGGGAGTTCTCCTGCTTCTTCCTCCCCTCCTCCTCCTCCTCCTCCTCCTCCTCCTCTATCCTTTAACCCCCACTTTTTTTTGCAGCTATGCCCTCTCCTCCATTTGTCTTTCTCACCTTCCACCATCCCTTCTACCTCCCTCCACGTCTCTCTTCCCCCCACTGTCTGTGATCCTAATCTCCTCTAAAACATCTTTTCCTGGACTGTGGGAGTTGGCAGATAGCGAAGGCCACCGTCAGACTCTGACTGACTCATCTCGTCATAAACAACTGGTGGGTGTCGGCATGCTGGTGGCCCTCCAGTCTCAGACACGCTCATTTTGACAGGTCATTTTTTTATGATGCTGATTGTTATTTTCCCTGTTATTGTTTTCCTTCCCTGTGACTTCAGATGGGGGGTAAAAGTGCAACTCTCTAAGATCAGGCAATCTTACTCTCTGGGACAGAAAACAAAGATGACAGTAATAAAAAGGAGAACCAATTGCTTTTTCATTTCATTTCCACTGGGAAATCAGGCTGAGGGAGGAATAAAGGAGCTATAATAATAAAGTTTAAGAAAAAGGGCCTATGGCTTTCCATTCCCTAAGCAAACCACAAGCAGTAGCCACTGTGGACATCACACTTGCTCAGGGTCATATAGATTATTGGAGGCAAGGCAAGAGGATGAGAAGCAAACGTCAGGGATAGCACTGGAAAAAAAAATAAAATCTTTGGTTCAAGGTATAGTGGAATACCCTTTGGCCAAGAAACTATGGCGGAAGAAAGAAATAATAAAAAACACACAAAAGCAATAAGATGTAAATGCAATTAAATGTAGCTAATATTACCAAAAAAATTTAATACATCCATTCATTGATGAAAACTGACATTTCTGTTTTAATTTGATTCTTTATTTAATTGCCTCTGCATTTAATGCACAATATATACATCCCATTTCATTTTCCTGTTTTTATTTTAAAATGTATATATTTATTTTAAATGTATGTATGTATTATTTTATCTATTCTCACCCTTGCTCAAAAGCAATTCATATTTTCATCATAACAAATATTTCATAATTTCCTATAAATGCCTACACTAATTTTTAGTTGTATATGTTTTTGTAGATTTAATAGCATGACAATTTATTTATATTTATAAGTAATTCGTTTTTTTATTTTCAATTTTGGCAGCTTCCCGCCACCATAAATAACAGCGTCTGCATAAATGTGACAATATTTTCTCAGGGCATTAAACCTTTTTCATCATTCAGTTTTTTAAAGAAGATGAAAGCCTTTCTCCATTTTCTACAGCTCCATGCAGATGACATGAAAAGATGAAAAGTGACAGGCGAGAAAAGCTTCTGCTGGGATTCACCTGTAGGCCTGACACAAAATTTAGGTGAGCTACAGTGTTAGGGTCTGAGACTGTTCTCAAAATCTGACGCTAGTAGTTAACATAATTCGACTTAACCAGAGTGTTTTTTAACAGTGCATCATTCTATGCCATGGCATCGTTATATTGCTCTTTACAGTGGCACACAGAGCAGCTATCTCCGCATGACCATCCAAGTTAATGGGCCACAATAAAGACACCACTGTCTTCATTTTATGGCTCAGTTTTCTAATGGCCTACTTGGCTTTCTTGCCTGTTCTCTCAAAGGAGCCATCTAGGTCTCTTTAAGACCTCTGATATTCTCAGCACACTCTTTCCTCCTGGCCCATGTCTCCCTCCATCCATTCTTCCACTCTTCCTCATTCCCCCCTCCCTCCTCACTCCACTCCAGACAGCTACAGGCAGCCAGCGCTAGCCCAGGGCCTTTTCCTGTGCCTTTAGTTTCATTAGCGGGCCCCAGATGCTTAGCTGCTTACAAAATTATGAAGGGCCAAAGCCAACCACCTCCAGATGGGACCCATCTATATTCAGATGAGCTGTTTCCTCACATTCAGAGCAATCCCGCCCTGATGTCCTACAGTGTTGTCAACAAACATGCTGACAAACACAAACACAAGCGAGTACAAACAGATGTACACATTCATGGAGGAAGCCATGTGCACATGTCATGCACACACCCGGGGCCACCCAGGCAAAAACACACACACACATACCGCCTGGCTGGGTGGCATGGCTCTCTCTATAGGAAAACAATAGTTTAGCCTGCTCGCTGCTGTTTGTGCTGTCAGCTTAAGCTTCAGTCCTGCATTGTGCGGTAGACAGTGATGCAGGGGGACTTTCTTCTTTCTATTTTAAATGGCCATTTCATAAATGGACTGAGACACAGACTGTGGGCTCTGTCAGATGATTTGAAACACTGGGAAACAACTTGAAGCTTCAACAAAGCAAGTCACTCCAATAACAAAAATGTTATAGTTGGTTTGATACTAAAAGATGTTTATTTTTATTGTCTAACTCTTATTACTTCATTAAACACTTGCATTTCACTCTGAGGGGATTTCTCTGATCACAAACATATATCCCATATGGCTGCATGGCAGTTGGAGCTATAGGAAAAGCAACAATTAAACAATAGATTTTGTGCAAGCTTGGGTGCAATACGCACCAATAAATAACCATGTATATCTGATGTTATGGTACATTTTGTAGACAATCGCCCAGGCTGGTTACAGAGGGAGAGTAGATGAATCATTATTCTATCAACTTGTCATATTTCAGCCTTTTCTTTCTTTTCTTCTCTGCATCCTTTCCTCTTGTAACTTTAACTCTGCTGCAGTAATTAAATCACAGGCCTGAGTTTTGAGACAGTCCAATCCCCGATCTTCACACTCCATTTCACCGCTCACATCTCTGACACCCAGACGCGTTCGAGCAGCACAGAGAGGAGAACCATTTCAATACAATCATACAAGCAACACATCCATGGAAGTGTCCTGACATAAAAAGCAAACACACAGTGAAGGCTTTGAAGGATTTAGAAATGTGGAGAAAGTAACGGAGGGAGCTCCTCTAATGACAGCTAGCTTAAAAAAGGACTGTTGAGAGCTAATGGAAGTTGTCTGCGCACACAACTCCAACCACGTTTTCATACGTATTTTGACAAGGATCTACGCAGATCTTGTACCACTGAGAGGAGTTACGACTACAATCAGGGGACAAGTAGGATTCTTTCGAGGACATGTTTTCAGAGAACAGTTTGAGGCCTGACAGCTGCACTGGATGCTGGACACTGGTAGTTTTATCTTGTTTCTGCTTGGAGGATGCATGTTCTAACCTTAACCCTTTCTACAGGAAGACATAGTCTGCATGTGCTCCATGAATCATAACAACAACATCTCCAACAGGAATGAGTGAATAGACTGTTGCCTGTATGATGATACAATGCTCATATGTCTAAAGCAGTTTGTGGTACAGCAAAAAAAAAAAAGGCTGTTATTTTAGTGAATTTAGGCTACAAAACCACTGACCTAGGTCTAGGTTGAACAAACATCCTGGTAAGGCTTTAAAAAAAGGCAGTTTAAGTAAAAAAAAAAAAAGGTACATAAATACTGTAAGTGAAGTAATTACCAGGGAGACGTGATGACTGTAAGCTGCATAAAAGCCATACCTTACATTAGAAAATCCTTTACTTTTGCTTTAATATGGGACATGAACCTGGTTCTCCTGGGTGAAAGTCTGCCATTTGTATGACCTCTAAGGTTATTCTAAGATAAGTTGGACTTGCGCACACTCCAGTACAATAAACCTTTGCATGGGCCAACCTGTGCCTTGGGCCAGGGACATCTGCACAGTTTAATCCCACCTTACAGCGGGCCTGGCAACATATTGTATACGCAACACAGACCCTTGCATAGTTGCCGATGCAGGAAGTTTTGGCTTTGGCTGACCATGTGAATTCATTACACTGTATGACACACACACACACACACAC
>JAOWBC010001052.1:16308172-16324670 GCA_028566105.1 Hypoplectrus providencianus | reverse complement strand
ACTAGCTAGCTAACTGAACCCAATATTTTCTACCTAAACTGTCCCCTGATTTATGGTGAAATGCTGTTAAAAGTAGTATTGTAATTGCATTACAATACTAGGGCTGACAATAGCACCAATATGGCAAAATATGCAAGTGGTTGTAATGCGTCACCTACCAGTCAAAAAAAAGACAGTAATACTCTTTTGGCTTGTTGGTAGATTTTGGATCCATCAGCCACAGTGGCAAGTGGACATCATAAGTCAAACTATAGCCACATGTAGTACCAGCTGAAGTCATATCAATGCACTTACACTTCAAGTAAATGCTTCTCCTTCAGACCCAACTTAGAGGTTTTTGATTCACGTCTGCAGCTGTTTCACTGTGAGCTTTAACTTTTACATGGGATTCAACACTAGTCATGACTTTGACCTGATTGGATAGATTGGAACAACCTGCCTCGAGTAGACTGCCCTCCATCTGGAGAGCAATCAGTTGCAAAGAAGCTGTAAATCATTTCATTTTTCAAGCAAGAAAATTCTCTACTTCCATGTTGATACATGAGAAAATTTGTTTTGCTTTATGTATTGTATTTGCAAACTGAATGTCTTGTACAATTACAGATGTCATGTTGGGTTCTAAGAACTAGTGATACATATTTTGTGCACTATCATAAACATCTCATGGACTGAACAATCAACCGATTCAGACAATAAGCTAAGGCTAACACGATAATGAATGATATTGAAAATAATTATAAGCTTTCGCCCTGATGTGTAGTGTTGGAAAATGTCACACTATGCCCTCTCCTCCTACTCCGCTCCACCCGGGAGTCCGTATCAGCATCTGTTGGTTGATGCAGTCAGTCTCATGCAGCCATCCTGGCCATTACCACCGCACTCCCACCCCCGGCATTCCGGCCTCCAACAGCTGCATTACACCACGCTCTCTGACTTTCTAATTAGCTTATCTCGGAAAATAAGGATACTGGGCGATTCTTTGCTCTAGCAGTCTAACAACTAGCAGGCCGCAGGGAGAGTTGTTGGCACCTAGTGGCACCAAGGGGGCTGTTGTCTTCGACAGACTAGTACAAGAAAATATGGTTTCCTCTCCTTTCTCTGTCTCAAACACTCTCACACTTTTGCGAGTTTTTTTTTCACTTTCAACTTTAAGTCAATTACCAATCGCAAGAGCCAATTTAATTTCAAAGATTTCATATATTTGGAATTTATGGTGAGAAATGAATCCTGCAACTAATGTTTGCAAGATGAAACGGATGATTTTATTCAGAGGCTTCTTAGCTCCACAGACAATGATACAGTCACACTCACACACACTATGGAACTCAAAGCTCCACATGCTGTTTGGTGCATAGCACATGATAACATTAGTTCTGCTGCTGTTTGATGAACTTTTTAGGAGTCTGTGTGCTTACAGAGGAAATCCATTGTTGAAAGGAATACTTTGCCTGCAAAGTTAGTATTTGTATATCCATTACTCACCCAGTGTTATCTTCAATTCTTGAAGAAAACATTGCTTTTCCTGTGTGTTATGAGAATGCATGCAGAGAGCTCCTGCACATGTATGAGATTGGTCAGTAATAAATTTATAGTTTAATAAATATTGTTTAATAAATGTATACTTGTTTTAAATAGTCAGGTTTGAGAGAAAATGTCTGTGATTGGGAAGAATGTGGCTGGATAAATGAGCCTTGCATTATACTGCACAAATAGTGTGAGCCTTTGTTAACAGATGTTTTGATATATTGCTGTTAAACCCGGCCTCCATTAACTTCAATTAATCAAGAATATACTCTGTTTTTAGATTCTTTGTTCAGTGTAAAGGCATGAAAGAAAACCAAGAAGTCTTTTCAAGGCAACATGCGGTGAGTAGCTGATATACAAATTATAATGTCGCAGGTGAAGTATTCATTTATTCTGTCGCACATTTCAAAAGCAATCCTTTTAATTAGTTTATCCATCATTCATCGTTTATCAAACATGTAACCTGTGGCTGTGTTGAAATGCCAGATGATTCGGTAAACCCGGGGCTTCTGTCAGCTCTGATGTCTCCTCGCTGGAGGAGAAATGGAGTGAGGGATGGAAGGAAAAAGAGGGATGGAGGATAGATCCTTCCACCTGTAGCAGCAAACGTCCTGCAGGACTGTAATCTGCCAGTTGTCTCTCACTGAGACGCCCAGCTTAGCCACGGCCAGCCAAGCCCTGCAGCCTCCAGCACCAAACGATGCAGGGGCCCCGGGACATAAGGCACCTGCACGGGGAGATAAAGGCTTCAACTCCTGGGCTAATACTGACGATTCTTTTGATAAATACAGACGTGGGGTGGTGGGTGGTGAGGGACCAATCTTTTCTCGCTCACTCTCCCTCATTCTCTCCTCCCTGTCTACCTGTCTCAGTAATCTCTCTTTCTTGTACTTTGTGTTTTTCTTCCTCCAACCCTCTCTCTGTCTGTTTCTCTGCAACTCTCCCTCTCTCCCATTCTGTCTCTCCCTCTCTCCGTACCTTCTTTATCCTGTCCTGTGTGAGTTTGGATCAGACAGGCGAAGCTCTCCACGCTCTGCCTTTTTATTTATTCCATATCTGTAACTGTCAAAAAGAAGATTGCTACTTTAGGAGCTGTCTGTGCTTTGTTGTGCTCGTGGAAAGTCAAATAGAGGAGGTTGTGTTAAAAGCATCTTGACCACTTTGTGGGGACACAAACAATGTCAGCTGCGGTCTTGGAAGCCCTAGACAGTTGAAAATGGCTCTATAAGTGCATGACACATGATGCCTTTTAGATGGCACAGGGCTGAGAGGAGCGGTTAAAACAGTATTAGCCTGGGGAGGTAATTGGAGTCGGCCTCAGCAACGTTACCTCCTGCTGTGTCTGTCACTTAAATATCTATTTATGAGGGCTTATTGAAACATAAACATGGCCAGGGTTGCATGATTACCGTATTAAGAAGAGCTTTGGGACCTAAATGACCCAACAGGGCTGCTGCTCAGATTAACACCTCAGACATTCAAGATTATGTCAGGACCGTTCAGAAAGTGGGACAATAATTACCTGGCACAAAATGTGGGTTAAATTACAGCGTGAAACATCTTTTACCACATGTAAAGAAAAGTGGATGCATCCTTGCTTTATAGTGTTTTTCTCCACAGTTACTTAACTGACAGTGCAACTACACGCACCTGAGAAATAACACCAATTTTACAGCGAGTACTTGCAAGCTTCATCACAAATATATGGTTGGCAGGATGAGACAATTGTAGTGGATGGTACTGTAAAAAAGGGGAAGAAAAGCATATCTCCAAAAGCATAACAGAGAATCTCTGAGTGCAAAGTTGCAACCACACCGCATGGAGTCAAAACAGAGAGCGAGGCAGCCGGGCTGAGCTGCATCATGTTGCACTGTGCTGTATCGTCGACAGCAGTTCATCTTTCCTGTCTACGGTGTCGTGCCCATTGTCTATTCCCATTAGCCTGTGACCGGCGTGCTACGGTATGGTCTGTGCGGGCGCTAGGCTAGCAGACGCAGACGGCTCAGGGTGGCAGATGCCTGGCTTTCTGCGGATGCCCTCCATCAACTGATGACAGATGTCAGGGCGCCTCTTGGACGGCAACACTTCATCACGCTACCCTGTTCCCGCTCCTCGCCCCACTGGATTCAACAGCCTGCTTGGCAGACGCCGCGCCCATCCCCACTGCACCAGCCCCGATCCCTCCTGCCACACCTATTCATTCACACACTCTCTCTCTCACACACACACACACACACACATACAGACACACACATCTCTGCATCCATCAGTCAAGCGTTATTACATCAGACAGCCGTCATACTGGCAACCAATGGATCACATGCTAATGTGCCCAGACGCATCCACTCTGGAAATCTAAAGTATCAGTCTTTAGGGTGAGTGTATGTGTGCGTGTGTGTGTAAGTGTATGTGTGTGTCTACTGCTTGGCAGAGAGGAAAAGTTTCTCAAAGTTGCAGAAAGACTTTAAATACTCTATTTTTTAAAATTACACACAGAAGGACATTGAACATAATTGTTAAGAATTGGTGCTAATATTGTTTTTGCACACTTACCATTTTGGCCTGCTGGTAGACTTGACCACAGGAGACATTCCATCTCTGTATAAGCTCTTGGTCTTGGAGAAGTTGACGATGTTGAAAATGACCCTCTAAAAGACAATGAAAAAAAAATCCACATTAAAGCCACATAAAAAAACATAGAAAGCATGAAAGCATGGAGGAATTAGCAACTAGCTCACTACTCAGTCTCATTAGCTTGTTAGCTTGCTAATCTTAACGTGATGCTAAACTGGTTACAGGAAATGAGACAAACAAAGGTGTTAATTGTCTGTTTTCCTCAACTGTGACAAGAGTGTTTCGATGAAGCACAGGTTCTTTAAACTTTCTTATTCTTATTTATCTAGTCTGATGCCACTATGGCAAAGACACACATAAGAATAGCCACCACTGTGGGTGCTTTCTACATTCATTTCATTTTCATGACGCAAAGAGACACATAAATTGAGAAAAATGACTGTGAGCTCGTAAAATGTATTCAAAAAGTTACAAAATTTAAATTTTTCATTAGCAAAATTTGCCTGATTTGATTAATTTGAAAGAGAAGGCAGGGGAAATGTTTGACGTGTCTCAAGGATACACAGGATGCCTTAAGGTAAGAAACACTAAACTCACAAAATAATTTGATCTGAGTAATTATTATGACAGAATGTGACTTTTAAACAACTTTTAAAGCTATACAAACAGAGAAAACTATGCAGTGTGTACAGTACATGATTAAAAAGACAGAAAGGATTGTTACGATCCTTCCTCTCCTGTGACATGAGAGTGGCTGTAAATGTAAACCGCAAACTGTGGAAGAAGCTCTGAGAGAGGTAAAAGTTGCCACTGCCAGCATCACAAACACCAACAACACACAACATCACCCTACATTAACATTACAGTGAGGAGATAAGGCAGCTTTAATGTCCTGCAGATGATCCCATGTTGCAGTAACAAAGTTCCCGATAAAAAGCAGCAGCTCCGAGGAGCGCCAGCCTCTAATCTGGGAGGACATTACGGCTCTCCCCAGAGGGACGCCGCCTGGTCCAAAACATTAAGCTTTGCCTGGAGCGCAGAGGACAGCCATGGAGTCTGGCTTTCCACCTCCTCTGGACCAAGGACTTTCTTTTCTTAGCTGAAATATCGTGCAACAGCCCCTTCCTTCCCCCAGCTCCAGCGTACATGATTAGGATCAGGAGGAGTGTGAAAAATGTGGAGGGAGAAATGAATAAAAATACTTTTTAAAAAGTCAAATGAATGGCAATGGTAATACGGCGGTGAGGTAAATGAATCCTATTGATGGGGCATATCAAATTACCAACTAAGTCCAGGTGGTGGAAGTTAACTGGGTGCTACTGAAATCCTATTACAGACTCCTACCCCTCCTCCCCCTCCCTTTCTTTCTCCTTTCCCTCCCCCTCATCCATTTCTCCCTTTTTCTCCCGCCTAGCATCAGAGGAATGGGGATTGTGGATTGTGGCAAGCTGATTCAGACTTAGGTAAAATGACATCTAACTGATGTTGAGACTGGCAGCAGGCTCCTGTAGCAGGGAGATAAGACCATTGCTGCTGGCATTTCAATTACACTTTACTGCCCCGCACATCTGTTGCGAGAGCTACTTTTCAGCCTTTTCCCCTCAGGCAAATACAGCCTTACTCTGACTCCACTGGCTTTCTTTGACTGCACAGCCTCCTTCCTCATTCTTTATCCACAACAAATTCAGATTGTCTTCCTCCTTAGCTTCACTCTACCCACTGTTTGTAATCTATTTGTTCGGCCTGTTTAACTCAGAGGGAGCTAGGCTGGACAGATGACAGAAACACAGGCAGAGAAAAGGCAGAATGATACACAATACGGGGTGAGAGACGGTGAGGCGGAGAAAAGGGTGCTGCGGCTCATAGAGACACACTGGACACAAAGAGACAGAAGATAATTACACAACAATGATAAATGTGGGTGGGTGGCAGAGTGTTACAGAGAGGTAAAGGAAATAAACTGGGCTCGACTGGCTCAGCGGACAGATGTGGAGGGCACAGACAGGTGGGCTGGTAGGTGGGAGGCATGTTGAAGTCTCAGTGTGGTTCTCTGATTTCATTGAAGCTAAACAGATTAAAAGAGAAGGTTTCTGTCCTGTGACTCTACATCAGATCACAAAGTCACTGTTTAACCTACAAGACAAGAGGAACTTTGAGAGGCTTAAAAGCAATGGAGGAAAACCCTGGAGCAAGAATCAGCATGGAAATATTATTAACACTTACAAGATACTAGACTGTTGTATTATCAGTGTTGGGGAGTAACTTGGGAAAGTTATAGTAAAGAAAGGTACTAATCAAAATGTTGCCACTAACAAAGGGACTCAGCCTGGTCTCATAAAATGACATTTAATGACATGAAATAAGTGCAAGCAGCATGGAAACAATTCCACTGTAATTTCAATGGGGATCCTTTTCATGCTGGGCACACGTATTCCTGGTTTAACAACGTCACTTAGTGTCTGCTAGTAATGATTGATGGCGAGCTGACTTTAAATGGTGGATGTCATACTCTTGCTTAATGGATTGAACAAATGACAGACTTTCACCCAGGAGAACGGGTCGTGTCCCGTATGAAAACAGAATTTTAAATGTGACTTCCATGGCTCACAGTTTGTAAAGTTGTTGTTTTTTTATCTACCTAACTTACAATGTTTATGTAAGTTTGGTGGCTCCCTGTTTGTGTACCATGTTTTTTTAACTGAACCTCTAATGTTATTTCAATGATTTCATGTCCAGCATTTCGAATATATATCTTTCTTTCTTTTTTTTTTTTAATAATGCCTACCATCACAAAGGTTTTTGCCCCTAAACAGTGGTCAGTCAGTTTCGTGCTATTTTTTAGAACTCAGAGAATACATGTGCCTAACGCAAATAGGATCCCCACTAACTTCGCATTGTCATGTTTCTGTGCTTTCATCCGGCATATTGAATGTTATTTTGTGAGATCAGGATGAAGGGATAAATAATATCCAATATACTTAAAAGTATATATATATATAACCCTGTCCTTTTGACATATTCCTGAAAAATGCGGATCAGAGACAAATGTTATTGCAACATTATAAACGTAGTACTGCTTACAAAGAGCACTCTTCTTATCATACATTCAAAGAAGTATCTCACCCCTTGGTGCTTCAGTGAATTTACAATTATATAATGATTATTTCATAGAATTATGAAATAAAATAAAATAAAAAAAAGTGCCATTTTTGTCAGGAGGAAGGAGTTTTTTGTGCTTGCATCTTTTCTCTATTTTCAGGGCTCCAAATGAATCCAGCTGTATGATGGAGATTGGAGCGACATGGCTGAAGTTGTGTTTACACAACATCAGGAGGGACCCATAGCAATCTTGGTATTCGTTTTTGCATGAAATTGTACTTGCATTTCCATCTGCTAAGACCACCTCTTATCACAAATGCATAGGCATAAAGATCAATTTTTGTGGCTTTGGTTGACAGAAGCTTCAAAATCACCACAACTGTTTCATGTTAAGTTTTGCCTCTTTGATTTTTTTCTCAAATCCAGATTGAATGCACTCCAAAATACAACTTTAAGTGTGGTTACGACCTAGTCTGATCTGAGGGAGAATAATTCACCATATTCTGTCAAAATGTCGTCCACAGATGTCTGGAGAATGGATACGGCATTTCCCTTTCAGTAGATGAAATACCTGTAGCCCTGGCAGAGCATCTGCAGAGTCTAATTTGAAGCATGACTTGCTGTGCATACAGGGAGCTCTCAGTTTACACAATTACCTGACAGACATGTGCACAACACAGAAAGTGATATGACTTTTGTTTTTACAATCCCAATTACAGAAAGTTAGGGTGTTGTCTTGAGCATAAATGAAACAGAATATGATACTTTGCTAATCCTCTGTGACATATATTCAACAGCACAAAGACAGTCTACTTTACCTGGGATTGTATAAGGAATAAAACAAAACAAAACATAACAACAATGTAAAAACATAAGCCAAATTTGACCAATAAATTTGTTTCTGAATTTCTCTCACGACACAACAGACAGAACTGGAATAAAACAAACGGCTGTGGAGCCAGTTCACCAGATCGTTACAACTTCTGCACAACCAGCACCAATTCAGAACACGTGTGTGTGCGAGCGCATGTGTGCACGTGTGTGCTGCCCTGGAAGATTTAATTAGGCTGGGAGCAGTTAGAAGAGATTAACATCCATGCTGTCTGAGCTGTCATGTCGACGGAGCGTGTCAAAGCCCTGCGCCGTCCCCATCACTGCTGACTGGAACAGGTGTCTCTGCGGTGTCACACACACAAACACACACACACGGATAACAATAGGTGTCCCTAAATATTGCAGCCAAACTATTATATTTCTGAAAATGAGTTAAAAAAAAACTGTTAAACCTCCTTTGGCTTACAGTCTTACAACATGCAAACTCAAATGTACTCTAATGGTGCAATAAGTAACATTTTCACTCTCTCACAGCAGCAAATAACTATAATGTATCTGCAGGGACTTAATGAGGTACTTCATCAAAACCAATGACTCAAGCAATACTCCCATGCAAAACTCAAACACTCCAAATCTACGAATAAAACTAAAAAGTAGCTCTCCAAATATATATAATACACACACAGGGTCACATGGGTGTTGTAGGTGACCGTTTCAATGGCTCGTTCTAACCCCGAGCTCTTAGCTAACCTTTAAACAGACCGGCCAGCCAGCCACAGAACCTGGCACTAAAATAGCCTCTCTGGGGCTGCTTTGGGATAGGATTGCGTTTAGGACCAAACACTGTCTTTTGATCTCCATCGATCCAGCCTGTGGCCAGATAGCATTGCTTCCTGGAAGGAGCCCCGATAAATTATTAAAGAAAGCTTTCTAAATGTGTGGTCCAAGACTCCTGCAGAGAGAATGAGCACTTTGTCCTTTTGATAGTGATGGCTGAGCGGACTTTATTATGAATGATCTGAAAAATAATAGTGTCTCCAGAATGTGAAAGCTGTTAGGGGGGAGATTAAGTTCTGAAAGCACACTAATTAAACACTTGTAGGTTTGTTAACTAAAGATATTGATGTATTATATTCAAGGGAAACTGAAGATTTGACTTTGTTATGGATTCAAGAACAAGTCTGTATTTCCAAATGAAAAATAAATACGACAGGCCTGTTTGACCTATTATTAATAAATTACCCAGTATATATTGAGGGTCCCATGTAATTTCTCAATGAAAAAGTCTTTTTTTTTCTCTTAATGCATTTTACAGCAGGTTTCAGCTTTGGTTTCTAAATAATACCAATACAATTTTTCAAATGATCATTTAAAACAATGTTAATTCCATTAAAAATCATGTACAGTTGATTTTATTGAGCCTTATTTTGTATACATAATTCCAACTAAGACACAACAAAACAATTCTGAGCAAAAGAGAAGATGCAGCCCTCATCCAGGTTTAGGATAAAAAGTGATCTATGGACTTCTACAATACTAAAAAAACATAAATAAATTCTAGGTATTGGATGGAGTTCTCATTAAAATTAAAATATGATCCATTTTTGTCGACTACACATCCATTATTGTCTATTATAGAATACATATAAATATTGTAGTGATACTGATATTATGAACAACACCGTAAGCCATTTGTTGCCCTATCATAGTTTTGTCTGTGTGCAACCTGAAAGAGCTTCGGGACCCGTTCTTGTTGCTGACTCCAGGCTCAGACCAGAGCTTTTGATTCTTTTTCTTTAAAATAGGTTCATCATGGAAACAATATTATTCCCACAGCACTGCATTTAAAATGTTGCTTGCTGGTCTAAACCATGTATCTGAGACAAATCGCCCTATCAGGTGTCAGATTTCCTGCACTCATCACCAAACTGCGGTTCACTGCATCACCGTGGCTACACCGTGATTTCCTCACAGCATAACAGGAGCGAGCCGAGCAGATCCGTGAGCTCTGTCCACAGCCATCAGAGACAGGCAGCCTGATAGCTGCTGGCAGCTCTGCCTGTTCCTCTCTTGTTGTCTTTGATCAGTCTGATCACTGACGCACAGCGTGCCAACTACCCACAGCACTGGGGACTACCTGAGCACAATGCACACACACACACACACACACACACACACACCCAGAGTCCAACACATGTGCAGGTAGACACTATACTAAATAGCACACATTATAACAGTTACAGATAATGAAACACATACAAAATAAATAGTCAGGAAGGCTTAACAAACTCATTTAGCTAATAAAACACCAACAAGTGTATAAAACAAGATTGTTGCACTTTAAAATAATGGTCATAATCTAATAAAACCCTCAAACAGCCGAATAAAATGTGCAGTGTGGAACTATGAGAGCACAGATTTGCAATTTACAGCATGAGCTAATGTGAAATTATGTAGAAATCATAAAGTAATGAAGTGATGACTAATTATGTAGCATTGCTCACCTGGGCAATGTTGTTGAAGTAATGAGACATGTTTGCAAACATATGTCAACTAATGTAGTGCTCTCTATGTTTGATTTTCTACATCTGAACTAGGGCTGTAGCAACATCGGCTAGGTCCATAATGAAATATTTTTCCAATTATTTTTAACAGTTGATTAAGAAAATTTGTAAGAATATGTAAGTGTTTTGTAAGTAAGTATGTATAATTAAAAGCAAAATGAATAAAAGCAAATCACTAACTTGTTTTCCTGAATGTAGCAACAACATTCCCTGTTTCAATGGCAAGTTGTGCCAGGAGTACTGGTGTATGTCACAGCTGTTCAGCTGCACTGGCATACCATGATGTAAGTTACATGAGCAGCATGAGACCATGTTGCAATGACAGAAATCACTTCCTGGCAGGTGCCATTTAAGGTGAAATGTCACTGGCAGGTACGGATCCTTGTCGGCAGCTGTCACTTAGTTAATGCCTTTGTGCTATTTAGAGAATGGTGGTGGGCCGGCCATAGTCACCATGGTTGGAAAACCTGGGTTTATTACAACTTTTATTTTATTCTAATAGCTTGGGTTGTTTACTTTAGATTACAATATTGTACTCACTTTAGTAACTGTGGAAATCTTATGTTAGAACTCAAAAAAGCCCCATAAAGAGGTAACCAAAAAAAAAAACAACCTTGCCAGATAGTGAGCCTGTTTTAGTGTGGTCATAACTTAATGTAAGTTACAACCCAACTCTCTTCTGTGAACATCCATCCCCGCCTATAAAACAACTTCCTCCTCAGAAAGTTGTCATTGTGTGAGCAGCTTGTTCAGGTTGGGCCCGGCTGGACCTTCACCCCAGCACTTTGAAGCTCTGTGTCACCAGCAACTGTCAGTGTCTGACTCATCTGCTCCCACATATTAGCTTTCTGTCTGCTATGATAATGCTCTCAAAACAAGGGACAGTGACAGCACTGGTGCCTTTTTGAAAATCTTGGAGATTTCCAACTAGATGGCCTTGGAGGGTCCACACAAAAAGCTGGAGCACTGTGAAAAAAAGACACTTTTTCTCTAGGCGGTCTCATACGCTTTCTCTACAGTGGTAGCAAATGACAAAACATGCTGGCCCTCTGAAAAGACTGCTATGTGGACACAGTCTAACAAATAAAAAGAAGAAATAACAGAAGATATCAAAAGAAATACTTTGATATTCAGAAAACCTGAAGCCAGATGTGCTTGCGACTGTAAACATGTCAAATGAGACCATATGTGACCATGAGACCAATGAGATGATAATCATGTGATTTTGGTACTGATTCCAACCCTGACTGACTTTTCAATACAATGTTATCATAACAAATAGAAGCACTGGCTGAAGGTTCCTTTTGTTGTATTAAACTGCACTTTCTCTGTAAGATTAGCATGTCCTTGGAAATACTGCACTGCACGTTAGCCGGACGGGACAAAAGGCCTGAAAAAGTCCTGAGCAAATGCTACCAGTTGTGTATTTACCACTCACTGAAAAACAGGAAGCCTTTTAGTGGGTTTGGGGTGACTCCCCAGGGTGGCATTATGGTGAAGGCCCGCTCAAGCAGGGCAGCTCAGCTGTGGCTAAGCTCCTGTAAAGCCTGGTGACAGTGAGGAAGGTCACAAGGCAGCAGTAGGTGGGCACAACAGTATGACAGGGGGGACACTGAGGGACAACCTGAGGCCCTGTGGGACAGGACAGAGGTGGGGTGTGTGTCTGCATGTCAGGGAGACAGGGGTACAGGCAGGACTCCTACGGGAGCGCACGCATGACCTTGAGAAAAGTCTGCTGTACATAACCTGACAGGCTGTTCACATAGTGACAATGTCATGAGGTACGACTAAATGTCAACAATGTCACATACACAAGTGCCCCCCGGACACACACACACACACATCACACACACATTTACTATTCCTGCTTTCTTCTACCTTCCCGCCTTCTCTTTCTCTTTTCTGTGTGATGTTGATGCTGACAGTTTAGGTCCCCAATGACCAATGTCAGCTCAAGGTGCTGACACAAGAAAGAGGAGGAAGGGACCCTTTAAAACACATTACAGGTACACAGGCACACAAACAGAGAAAGATACTACACCCTGCCCCCTCCTATGCTACCCACCCCAGTCACACACACTCACCTGAAGGTAAACTGACAAAACAACACAGTAATATTCCTACAGTAGTTTTGGTTTGTTTGTACTTAGTCTGAGATGCCCCGTGGAAAAGCGAGCTAATATGCGGGGGAAGTTGTGAGATACCTAGCTATTGATCCTGGGGGCCACGAGTCCCGGCAGCAGCAGCAGCAGCAGCCTTTTAAATGTCAGCTTTTAATTTCCTTCTCCCTTCTTCACTGAAAAAGATTTATTCAAAGCAGTGCTGTTCCAAGAGATATCAGATAGCACGGTGACAGTCTTTTAAAGAGCTTTTGTTTGGTTTAGGCATTCATGGCTTTTTGTATCAGACTCTTTTATTCAACCAGAGGAGGAGGAAGTTTCTGTATTGGGCACCGAGTTGAAAGGCAATCTCTCTCTTCCATTGTGAGGCGATGTACAACTGGAACTTCTTTAATTAGGGCTTCTCTCACACTGAGTGACAGCAATGGCCAATACCCTCCAGACACTGATGGAGGTCACACACTCACAAACACACCCACACACAGATCCACATATGTACAGCCACACAAGTAAACGCCAGAATCGTAAAACATTAACCTTTAATATTATGAAGAATATTTACAGTTCACACAACAAACTAGGTGTGAAAGCCCAGACGTAAACATTAGTCACCTCTACAGAAGTCTTTTACTGCCTCATTTAATTACCAAGCCACATACCTCACATGCTGCAGGAAAATGGCAGCTCTATAATAAGATCACACATTCTTGTTGTGATTTGATAATGACCGCCTTTGTGTGTGTTTTCCTGCAGCGTGTCTTTGTTTTTTAGTGGATATGTGTAGAACACGCCACGGTCAGCAAGCCACAAATTGTCAGATCTATAGGGACTCTTGTACGTCTTTTGCCCAGTACATTAATTGAAAGGGTGTTTGGACAGCTCCATGGCAATAAGACCCTATGTTCTTGGAACATGCAGTTCCTCTTTTATTATCACCCTGCCCACACCTATCTTATCCAATATGTCCAAAAATAGCACAGTTTGTGATTTTCTTCTCTTATGCAGTCTTTTATTCTTTTTTTTAAATTATTTTTGTAATTTCCGCCTCACTTACCTAATGGACAATGTTTTAAGAAGTCAGGACAGAATGAAGGACTCTGACACTGCAGTTTGCTGAGGTTGCTTAACCTTAACCAAGAGCTGCAATGTCTAACACAACTGCAAAAAGTTTAGATTTACTTTCTGAGTGAATATTGTATTGCAGAAGGAGAATTTGCAAAAACAAATAAAATGTGTTGCCCTTGAACCTTTTGCACAAATATTTTTTGAATATGTTCCATCATATGGTCCCATATGGTCGTGCAGATAGGATTTCTGGTTTTCACCAGTGTTCAACTACAGGTATTAGAACTTCCCTCTTGGGCGACCTGTGGCCTAGAGGTTAGGAATCAGGTTTCCAATTGGAGGGTCGCCAGTGTTTCAGTGTGAGTGCCAGAAAAACTGAATCTTAATCTTGTATTCATCTCAAAAATATGCAGGATATGCTGTGGCTACTTAGTCACAGACTTAAGTATTTTTTTTAAGTATATTGTAGAGTATTGTAGAAACATGTTTTCAATGTTTATATAGAAATAATGAGGATCTGAAACTGAAAACTGAAACTGGACAATGGACATGAATGTGAATCAGTTTAAATGACGTACAAAACTGCAAGAAGAGTAACTTCTTTCTAAAATCTACAGAACAAAAAACAAAGGTCGGTTTGAATTCAAGCCACACGTTGTTGCTTCCACGTTGCGAAGAGGACAGTTCCAGTCAGTCCACCTCCACTCCCTCAGCAGAAGCAGTGCCGCTGCCACAGGCGTGCAGTGAGGGATGAACACAGAACTGCTTCGCTTCTTCTCTCCTTCCTCCCTATTCCTTCCACACATTTGTCTTCTCACCTTCTTTTCCCCCCTCGCCTTCTGCTTTAAACATGGAAGAGTTAATTTGCACATTCTGCAGGCAGCATCTCTTTCTATTTATCTTTCTTCTTGTGTTTTTTCCCTCTCTCTCCTCCTCTCTCAGGCAGGGCTGTGCTGTCAGGCCCTTCCAGAGCAGTGGGGTTGTCAGGAGTGATGGATGACTATCAACCTTCTGCTGTCTTCCACTACGCTCCTGGGAGATTTACAGGCTCGCTGACTACCAGGCATGAAAACCAATCTCTCTTTCTCATTCTTCCCTCCCTTCCTCCATCCATGCCTGCCTCGCTCCTTCCATCTCACTCCCTCTATTTCAACATCTCCTCCGTTACCAAAAAAAGCTCTCATAATGGAGAGATGTGTGCAAAACAACATTGAAATTCGTGTGTGGACGGAGAGGAAGCTTTTGCTCCTCTTGAGGGTTATTGTGGATGTGTCAGAGTGGAATAGCGTCCTCGGAGTGATACGCCCAGTGTTTGACAGCCTATCTCTCCCATCTTCATCTTCATCTTCTCGACTGCTTCCAGCTCCTTTACAGACTTGCAACACATGAGCATCCATCCATGTTTCCCTTCCTGGTGGTAATTATAGCATCGAAAGGAAGGTGCTGGGCTAATTGCTGTCTCAAAATAGTAATTGCTTTATTATCGCGACCATTTTTGGTAATGATCGTTCAAAGGCATTATGTTAATGCAATTAAACGGTTTCATTATTATTCTTGCTTGCACTAATTGACGGTATTTTCCAAGGCTGGGCTCCTAAATAAAGTTGTATTGAGAGACTCACAGACAACATGAGAAGTCACAGACCTAAAGAGTATGCGATCTCTTTCAGGTTTATGTTTGTATATTACATTTCAAGTGTTTACATGCTTTAATGTTCAAAAAGCAAATTTTGCCCATGGCCTATGCACCTCTATTCACCCTCACATCATGGCCCCTGTATTTAAGCCCAACTCTTTGTTCTTGTCTCTGTATCATCTGTCACTGCAGTATAACAGAACATTCTCCTATACCAAATTACCAATAAAAGCCACAGAACAACACTCGATAATGTTCCACCAGGAACTAGAACTGGTGAGAAACACAGGCAGCAAAGATTACAGCTTTCCCCGATGTTAGCACGTAGCTTCAGCTCCCGTACAGCAGCTTGTGTATTTCACAATAACACTGTATTAATGTGCTTGAAGCAGAGGATGATCAGTTAAAGTCAGAAGTTGACATCGGCTCAAGAGTAACTTTTACATGATGCTTTATTAGAATATTAGGCAACGCTTAATGAGGACATTCTACTTTGTAACATTATGACAGGGAATACGAAAACCATACCAGATCCTCTTAAACCAGAGTAAAAGATATACTCAAATATCAGGAAACCTGACCAGAAAACAACAATCTTGCTCAGCGATATTTCCTTGACCAAAGACCCCAATGAGCTAAGAGATCATAACCAGGAATTATGACATATTGTGTCTCTCAGCTCATAAACATTTCCTATAACCACTACCTTTCAAAAAGTGTCTGGGGAGGAAACCCATATTTGCATTCATTTGCAAACTCGGGAAAGGAACCATGCTGGCTACTGGAATAAATATGAGCCTTAATATGCACACAGTGCTGACACCACTCTTCAAAAAGAAGGTAATAGACATAAATGACATGTAAATGTTATTTAGATTGCCATCTAATAGCATGCAAAGCAGCACTCTGTGTCTCGCCTTATCAAATATTTGAATTAGAAGATGTGGCCCCACCTCAATCCGGGGATGTGTATCGTCATGATACCTGTGAGCATGTGTGTATGTGTCAGTTCGCCGGTGTGTGTTTTAGTGTGTGTGTATGTATGTATGTATGTATGTATGTATGTATGTATGTATGTATGT
>JAOWBC010001052.1:16289476-16308072 GCA_028566105.1 Hypoplectrus providencianus | reverse complement strand
ATGAGTCATTTTGAAATGAATAATGGATTTGTGTCTGCAGGGAGAGAGACAATTCACACAAGTGTATGTCAGTGTGTATTGACTAGTGTGAGTGTGTGAACCCTGCATAGAGTCTATAAATACGTCCTTGCTGGTCATTTCGCTCGGCCAGCCCAGCCCAGTCCTCCTCCAGATGCTCGCTCCTCTCTCTTCCGCCTTCATTTCACCAGCAGACGTGAATATGCAGATGTGAGGTGCAGAGAGAGGGGTGGAGCAATAAAATCATAAATAAACAGGAGCTTTGGGGGTTTTCCTGCCACAGTAACTGCTGCCATTTGACCTCAGGCGGTCTGTGGAGGGCAGGGATGATAGATCTGCCCTTCTCCGTCCTACAGCTGTTCACACATCAACAGCAGAAGTTCCAATTAAAACGTTGAAGTGGCGGCATCTTTATTGCTACTGACACTCTAGAGGCCCATGTGTCACTTCAGGCCTGGATGAGCTGATGAAGGAGACTTGGTGAAGAGAGAGGAGGTAGGGAGGTTAATGAGAGTCCAGTACCACTGGCAGCCCATATTCTCAGTCTCTCTGTGCGCTGCCACAGGCCTTCACTCTGATATAACACATTCAGACTAATTTGAAGGCTTGCTGAGAACAGAGAACAAAACACGAGGTCAAAAGGGGAAGAAGGCTGTGTGTGCGTGTTTGTGTACGTTTTCACAGCAGCTACATGACTGGGTGTGGATGGAGGTTGAAGGACACCGAGGCTCACTTCTGACAGTCTTGCTGTGTCAGCAGGAAGTGATGTCATGGGTCAGTGTTGGGAATGTGGAGGTGGGTCTACGAGGGCGCTAACCCCTCAGCCCTGCTGGATAAGCACTAAGTGCCAAGAAACTAAATTCAGTATAAATGCTGTGAATGGCAGATGCCCCAACAGAATATCAACCACTTTCCCACTCTGTTTATAATGTTTTTGAAGGGAGGCATGAGATCAATGTTGGTACAATGAAGATGCTTCTATTACGTCCAATCTGTTTCTAGTAGCCTTATGCAACTTAACAGATGCAGTTTAAATCCATATACAATTCAGAAAGAAACTGTTTGGTCTTTAATGTCCTCTGTATTAAACTCAAGCACCTTTATAAAATACTTAATCGGGGGAATATTTTTCTGGCCTTCTTTAACAGTTGGCTGCATGACTGACCGACAGCCAGTGACTGAACCTACAAAATGTTTTTCCATGTCTTTGCCTCTGTGTACCTTTTCTGTTGGCCCTTTGTGATTGAGAGGCTGTAAAAAAGCAATCTTCTCTACCTCCAGCTCATCAACATGCGCAAGTGCACACGCATACACACACAAGCACACATACTTACATGTTTCCGTCCAAGAGAGACCGTTAAAACGTGGCATGGCATTTTATTTTAGCTGATGTCTGTCTGGAAACAGATCCAAGTCTGTTTCTCTGTCTGCAAATGATGAAAAAGCATCAAAATGGACAACACTGCTGCATCTGCTGCTTCACTATGCCACGGACGAGCACAAGGAGAAGATAAAGAAAGGAGAAGTAACAGGATGATGGCTCAGAGTCACAGGATGAACAATGACTTCAGCCTCCTAATGGTTCAGGGAACAGTACTGTGGCTATTTCTACAAGGAAATGCATCATCTCCCCAGGACATGAAAGAGGAAAAAAAGAAAGAGAAAGACAAAAAAATGTGTGCGGTATCTATTGAATGCATGATGGATTTAATGTGTGGAGTAACCTTTGGAACATCACGCATAACAAAAAGTGATAGTTTTTCTTCAGTTGACTGATTACAGTCTGATAAGCATGGAAAACACCACACCCATCATCGATTGGCAGCAAAACAGATCAATAAAGCACCACCAGCAGACATGCCAGATAGACTAACACAGATCCAAATAATAAAGCACACGGCATACTTTAACCAACAAATACATTTGGAATTAGGTGCCTAGTTAACAGGTGAAGCGTCATTCAACTAATTGACAGAATCACCATCACTTCAATGGCTCTGCATCATATTCAGAACATGTTTTAACATGTGATGAAGGAACTGTAGGATATTTTTTATTCAAAAATTCAGAAAAAAAAAGTTTTAAATTGAGAGATGAAGAACAATGGTAGACATTTTTTTCTGTGTCACCCTGGCTGCCATCAGTCGCTGGCTTGGTTTCATAAATAATGACAGACCAAGCACAATTAAAGAGAGAGTGACTGATGTGCTGCTTCACGCTTTTTGTTCTTTGTAAAACACCAATAGTCTTCCACTAGCTAAAATATAAACTATCTAAATCTAAACTAAACTAAATCTATTTTCAGACACAGAATAACCAGAGGAAATGGAAATGTATAGCCAGGTAAGGGAATTAAAAGAAATGTGGTCTTGAGACAAAAAAGGAAAAAAAGTCATATAGTGGAAAAAAAAAAAAGTTAGTATCTCAAAATAATGGCTAGGCATCACAGAAATAACGAGAAACTGTCTCAAAAGATTAAGTCTTTATTTTTGAGAAAATTAGCCATTATTTTACCAAGTTATTATTTTGAGAAGGAGTCACACTATGCTGTGACAGTAAATCATTATTTTGAGATTTTGAGACATTATTAAGATTATTTTTTGAGATACTAAGTCATTTAGAGATACTAATTCTTTATTTTGAGAAACTAAGTCATTATTTACATGTACTTAGTCTATTTTGAGGGACTTATTCATTGTTTAGAGATACTAAGTCATTATTTCAAGATGCTATGTTGTTTTACATAACTGAACCATTATTTCTAAGAACGTTTCTCAATGTTGACTGATGGCAGGATTTAGTTTCTTGAAAGGAAAAGGGCTTCCTTTTTCATTCATCACTTACAGATTAGAAATGAACTATTGCACAGGTATTTGTTCCTTAAAGTTCTGAGTAAAGTGTGAAAGCTAGGATCTGAAACTCTGTGCCCACTCATTATGGTGACTTATACTCTCCACCAGGCCTATTAGTGTTGTGCAAGACAAAGCGAATATTCCCTGGGAATATGTTAGGCTGCTTCCTAAACAGAGACCTAGGGTATAGACCTAGTTTCTCCTGATATTTTCCATTGGTATCACAGTGTTTGTGAACAACATAATCCACAGCACAGTCTAGTGCTTCACTGATATGATGGAGTACCGCTGTGGCAAAGATTCACAATGACTAAAAAACATTCAGCACACAAACATCTCTTGCTGAGGATTATGAAACTAGGCAAACAAACAAAGTAAATTGAATTTAACATACATTTATGAACACTGTTGTTCCATGACACAGTAAGAATGATAATACTATTAGCAAAAAAACAATTTCACAGTGCTTTAAACACATAATTCAATCGGCATGTTCCCTTATTGAAATCCGGGTAAACAAATGTTTAATTTCTTAATTCACAAATGAGTCATTTGGTAGAAAAACTTGATTCCAATCACAGGAAGGTAAAAACATGCACATATTCTGCAAAAACAATTGTGTCTTAGCAAACCCCCCTGCCAGCTGTTCATTGTAAATATCAAAAAAATATCACACTCCCCAGCCTGTTCTCAGATGTGGAAGATAGAGGATGGTAATTTATTTTTTGTTTGTAAGTTGAAGAAGTAAACCCTGAAGCTCTTCAGAGGTGAACCCCACCTTGCACACTACATTTATGTTTTCTGAATTTTAATCAGTCCTACAAACTAGAAAAAGAGTTGTTTCTGTTTTCATTGATGTTCAAAGCATGTAGCTGCAATCAGATACTATAAGAGGACATATGATGATGTGTATCTGCCATCTGAGCCGCCTGATCAATTACTTTTCATGAACACAATTAATCCCTGATGATAAAAGGGACCCACAAAATTGTAATAATGGCTGAATGATAATGACGTTCCCTAATTCATAATCAACGCAGATCCACAAACAATTTGACTTGTCTTTGTAGCCCGCTCTAATGAGACAACATAAACCTTTCATATAGCTCATTTGACAAATGCATCCATCACTGTGTTGCCATTGGTTTGTGTTTCTGTTTTTTTTTAAGATGACGTAGAATAATCATATTTTTTTTCCCTTTTTTCCATGTTACTGATTTAGCCCGTCAGTTGCAAAAAAACATGAAAAGTTTGCAAGTCTCGTTGTCTTTCAACTGAGACATCTTTGTCAGCTGACTGTGCATTTATTAGATAATGACATGCTACATTCAGACATTATAGGACTTTATACAAGGAAGCCAGCAGGGTAAAGTCTAATCCAGCTGACTGACAATCACACTCTCATGTATCGCTCCTCCAGTAAATTTCTAGACAAGTTCAGGGTTGCTGTGCATGTGTGGTAGGGGCTAATCTTTCATGAGTCCCACAGGTTACATCATAGAAATGTAAATGCTGTGTTGTTCAAAGAAAGTTAGTACCAGAATCTAAAGGCAGCTGAGTTCAGGATCAGCTAATTGAATGACCTTGATTAGGCTCTGCTGAGAAAGGTATCAATATATCTATTCAGACTTGAGTAGTTCAAAATACCAAAGCCAGACAGAACATTTGGTGTAGCACTGTATGTGCTGGGGTCAGGGGCAAGCAGAAGTATTTCAGGTGAGGCCACGAGGCTATACGGGACACTCAGTCAAGCTCTAAATCCCCGGGAATTGGTGTAAGTCACCTAGCCCACCTCTAAAGCTTTGGTAGGAATGGGATTCGGAGGGCCGAGGCCACGGGCTTCACCCCTGAGCCCCAGGAAGAAAAGGTGGTCTGAAAAGAGCGGCAGAGAAATGGACCTCAGCTTGATTAAATGGTCACTGAGTCGGAAAGCAGCTCTGATGTGATCTGTGACCTCGTACTGCCCTGAAAAAAAAATCTTTTTTAAAGAAATGATTAAATGAAAGCACCTTCAAAAGGAGCCCGGAGGGACTGCAGTGAAGCGGATGGACTGGTGGGAGGGTGCAAGGTCCCCACTTAGCACAAACACTGAAGTAGGGGGAAATGGGCTTGAGAGAGGGGCGAGGGAAGGCTCAGACCTAATAACCACCTGCTCCGCACTAAGAGAAAGAGAGAAGAAGAGAAAGAGCGCGAGAGAGACAGCCACGCAGAGAGGGAATGATCCAGTGCCAGCAGGGGAGTGCGGCTGTGTACTGGGTCTGTTAGCTGTTAGCCCAGGGCAGCGTAACATACATGAGAACCAGAATGTGGCAGGCTGAGGCAACTTTGATTCCTTACACACTTTTCTCTCCCTCCTCTCAAAACATTTTGAGGGAAGGTTCAGAGGGCTTCTCAGGGGAAGGAACATATCTGAAATTGAATTAAAGAGAAGGGACCTTTGAGGGCTGCTGGGAAATCCTCAGAGGAAAAACAGGGAGGTCTTCTAAGAGGCAAAGTCAGTCGGCTTGTGCAGTGCTAGATTGGAAAGCACAGCAAGCTCTGCCAATGACTGTGGTAGCTAGTTTAATTCTAACAGAGGCAGGGGAAACGATGTGTACGCTACAGTCAAATGAACAGCTCCGTATTTACAGGACAGAGCCTGCTGGACATAAGGTTACCCACTAACTAAATGCAAACTCTTTTCAGAACTCAAGGATCTAATTCATTCATTTCATATCTATTTTAATGAATGCATATCCATTAAAATCATAAAGCAGCAGCAGCTTTTGACTAGTTTGACAAAAGAACAACTACATTTTGTGCTGTGTAACTGTCACATGCACAGGCACTTCAAGTCACAGTTCACCTTCAACCAGTAACATTGCTCATCACATTTGGTGATTACCTCACCAGACTACAATACAGTTTATTCAAAATGAATCCCACAGCTTCCTTAAAATGGTTTTCTGGACCCCCTGAGTTCAGCAGCAGATGTAACATTTCAGAAAGAAATCTCTTATTACAGCTAAAATGTGAAAATGCCCTTCAACTGAAGTTCAACTACAGTACGCTATGCATTTATAATCGGAAGTTAAAGGATTAGCTACAGATTTACTGCAGAGCTTTAAATGTGCTTTAAACCGCAATGTCCTCAAAATAAGTTGCATCACAATGCGTTCCTATATCTGTAATTACTCTAAAGCCCAAAGTAATTCTTTGTCCAGTTTCATTTATAAAACCTTTGCAAGGCTCAATACTAACTTTTGAAAGTGGTTGCCAGGCTAGCAGAAATCAAACTATTGACCTTCAGATCAACGACAATGGCGGTCTACATGTAGGCCTGTCCTTGAGTAAGAGACTGGCTTTAAAAATAATGGACATTCACTGGCCACTTCAATATATACACCTTTTCAAATACTAGTTAAAGTAAAAAAAAGATATAATCAGCCAATCACATGGCAGCAACTTATCTAGGCATGTATACATGGTGGAGACAACCGGCTGAAGTTCACACTTAGCGTCAGAATGGGGAAGACAGGTTATTTAAGTCACTTTGTAACGGGGTTGTTGATCTGAGTATTTCACAAATTGCTGATCTAGAGAACAGTCAGAAAAAGAGAAAATATACACTGAGCAGAAGTTCTCTGGGCGAAGATGCCTTGTTGATGCCATAGGTCAGAGAAGAATGGCTAGACTTTTTTTTAACAGTAACTGAAATAACCACTTGTTACAACTCAGGTATGCAGAAGACCATCTTTGAACACACAACGCATCCAACCTTGAAGCAGATGGGCAACGACAGTGGAGGACCACACTGCCACTTACACCTTGCTAGCTAATAAAGTAGCTGGTGAGTGTAAAATTGTGTTTAAAAGTTACTTACTGATGACCAAGTGGCACCTTGTAAGAAATAAGATTATAAAGTGTTGCAGCTGTTCTACATATATGTACACTGTCATTAGTGTAACAGTAATTACTGCTCTAATTAGTACTTTTTATTTACTTGATAAATCTTTTGATTTTAAACCGTATTTTCTACCAAGTCTTATCTTTTTTCTCTATATGTAATGTTTGCTATAAATGAAAACCGTAATGAAAAAAAAAAATGAAACTATGACAACGGCAATAATCTGCCACAGTTTTATACAGACTATGACTGTTATGACAATCAATTATGACATAAAACTTTTATTACATTCTCTTATTTTTGTGTGACTAGACCTGGTCCCTCTCCTTACCTCGGTTTATCACCAACAGAGAGAGACATGTAGGGAAGGCTTTCTCATTACTACAGCAGCATTCATTTAATAATCTCACAGCGGTAAAAATCTCATTCCCCAAATGTTGTTATGGAGCTTAACACAGTTCATGTTTATATTTTAGCAGAGGAGAACGCAGAATGGAGCGAAGAGGAATATAGAGACAGCCCATAAAAATACAATTATACAATACAAATGTGCTTTTTGTCAACACATTTCACACAAACCCTCTGTGCTTTCATGCACAGCCGTGCATCAGAAACCACTGCAGCAGCTACCAAATCACAAACTATGTCCGAATTCAACAATACATACTAATGCTTTAATACACTATGGAATAATCTGCTATTAACATGCATTACCATAATACATTAATAATCATCTGAAGTCTCCCCACTGTTCAGACTTGATTTGAGACTGAAATGTTTTGCTGCTGCTATAATTTACTCACTTTTGCAGAGCAACCACACTATGTATTTTAAACCCAGTTAGAATTAGTGTGCAGTATTGAATTGTTCATCTTGTTATTCTCACTCCCTATCTTCTCTCGCTCTCTTTCTGACACACACACACACAATATAAACTTGATTGTTTCCTCTTGTGGAGAGTACAAGTAACAGGAACGGCCAGTGATAACACTTGTTTAAAGCCAAGTAAATTGTCCTGTTGCATTGTTCCACAGAGACTGACACTTTTACAGAGCCACAGCATCCCAATCAGAGCTCGTGTAATCACACAGACATTTTTACAGCAATCAGACGGAGCAGAGGAGGGGGCTGGGACTTCAGACAGAGAGCAGGGAAACTGCTGCCTCTGAACCAGAGATACTCAAATCATGTCTCCATAAAGCCTTGATTAAAACAAATTTGGGAAGTCAAACAGCCGTGCCAGGGCACACCACAGCACTTTGAGTGTAGTAAAAGAAAGAAATAAATAAATAACAAGCCGAGATGTCAGGGTGTTTTGTCTGTGAAGGATTATCCTGAGGAATTCTCGGCTCTCACGATAATCCATCCTTATCACTTGTCACGTTCAAAGAGGTAGAAATTGGAACGGACTCTGGGATGGAGTTGGGTAAATGGAGAGCTTTATGACCAAGGAGAGGCATGCAGGAGACAAAGTGAAACAAAGTGAGCTTCAAGTGTCTCTCTCCCTGGCTGAGTGAGCCGTCTTCGCAGAGCTTGTACCTCTGAGGATATTTGTGCTGCTTTGTTGCAAATTAGGCTTCCTCTTTTGAGCTTTTAACTCACTGAAAAATATCAAAGTAATCACTAGAGCAATGGTGATTATTCCGTGTTGGAAAATGTGAGACAAACAACAAGACTTTGTTTATAGTTTATTCTATTTGTCTATCTGGGGCCTGGTGTACACTGGAGGACAGAGCGACTGTTTGGTCTGTTCTAGAGGAGTTTTAAAGATCGTCACTGGAGCAAAGTTATGAAAGAGCCACATGGAGCCCCCTGCTGAGGACTGGAGCATCCACATTCAATTAGTCTCCAGAGCACCTGACCTTATCTGAAACCTCTTCATCATTATTAGAAATGTTTTTGTGGCATGAATCATGAGCCAAATCATCCCAGTCTGGAAACAACAAGACAAAAACTTTGGTTTGGGGATGTTCTTTTACAGGCATGGGTGGGTGAGGAGCTGTTTACCTAAAGATTGTATTTTATGTGTTTCTGTAGCAGCTGGGAATTCAAGAATCCAATAACTTTAACATTACTTTAAACTGCCTAATAAATAAATACTTTTCCAGTTCCTAAATGAAAAATGTATCAATAAGGTCCTTCGATTTCTAATTAAGTAATGTAACAACTGTTCACATAATGTAATAAGTTATTAGATACTGCTGCAGACACTTGTTCAAATATTAAAGGATTAGTTCAACAACTAGAGCCCAATTGTTAAAACATTTTTGAGACCTTTGCCAAAACTGCTTTAAGAAGAGGAAAATTAAACGATAACAGCTATGCTGGCCAAGTCATTTTTGGAGGTGGAATGAAATAGACCCTTTTTTATGTGGATTGTGCACTGATTTTTCAAAACTTTGCAAAGGTACTCAGAGAGCTACTGCATTATACATTGTGCAAAAAAAGTTTCTATACTGGCACATATCAGACAGCATATACACTCATTTACATCCCTGTGATAGGCCAATATTTGCCCTTAATATCTATCAACTGATGTGTCATGCTTTGATGAGAAGACCTATTTCACCCTTATGTCCCTGTGTCAAAGTATAGAGCCAGGCCAGGGGATGATTGGTTTAGCATAAAACTGGAAGTAGGGGGAAAAAATTCCATGTAGCCATGATAGACAATGCTTCACATATGGATGTTGTTGCAAAGAAGCTATACAAGCTAAAAATGTAATGTTTCACGCACACTTTAAACCTGACAGCACAGAAGATCTAAGTCGATTCACCAATTTAGTATCTGACCAAATGGGCAAAATGATAAAATCCCTTTCAATGATGGCATTAAATTATGGCCACAAAAGTGTTGTTGAAGAAATCAATGAGGTCACAGTGAAGTTAACCTTTGACCCTTTTAAATGTCATCACTTCATCATTTTATCCTATAAGACATTGGTGTAAAAATGTTGTCATAATTATCAACTGTACTCTTGACTTATAGCCAAAAATGTCTTTTGTGAGGGCATCTGAACTACAAAAATCGATCCTCCAGTCCAACTGAATTGTATTTGAAGAATTCCCTCACTGTTATTGCATTCACTGAGTGTCTACAAAAGAAGAATTTCAGCAATTTTTTCCAGTCATTTGTGTCACATGCATCTGAGAGCACAGATCTGCTTCGATTTTAATCAATACAGCTGTCTACACAGGCCGCGCAACAGCTTGTGTTTTTATGCTTTAAGTCGATTTTCTTCCATTTTATGCATGTAACATAGTGATTGCGTGTTGGGCTCCAAACACTGCCAAAATGAACATGACCTACACTCAATTCTGTGTCTCAAAGCATTCTGTATAGACCCTGACAGAGGACTGAAGCTGCTGCTGATCTCTTCATGTCCTGCTTTCAATACAGATACTGCAAATATGGAATAGCAGATGTACAGTCTCAAACACAAAACTCCATCCAGTCTGATCCTTGTGGAGGAGCTAGAGAGCATGGAGAGGGAGGAGAGGGAAATGATGTTCCAGTGGAGGAGAGAAGGGACTAAAAGTAGAGGAGGAGAAGTATCGGCACAAGGAAAGAGAGAAGGTGACTTTCATGGAGCAGCGGAGGGCTGACACAAGCAGTCCTAAGCTTAGCAAGGCCACAGAAGTCTCATGCTAACAGCATCCACGTACAGCTCCTTTAGCTGCACTTTCTGTCTGTCTCCCCGCCTGTTGGTCTGTCTGGAGCCTGTTCTGGGCCAGCTAGCAGCCAGATATCATTATCTCCTTGACTCAGGGCAGAGTAATCTGCCTGCCTGCTCCTGCTTTATTGAGTTGGATAAATATAATATGTGACTCACAGCCATTATCTACTACAGAACAGCCCTATTTATCCAGCAGGCAGAGGCCTTGGCGCATTCGAACTGGCCTCTCTCTCTTTGATGGAACTACACTCAAGTGATGGAAGCCTTTGAACGGCCATTCATGGGATTTGAACCAGTGGAGAAATTAACAACATGAATTAAATCTTTCATGTAGACAAACTGTGAAGCTAAAAACAGAAACAGAGTTGTTAATGCTGTTTAAAAAGTAATGATAGATCAGAAAGCATACTGGGGAAAAGTACAGTACTTTATATACTGTTGAGTGAGACAAAGTCACTGACAAGTCACATTGGAAATACAACAGCATCCATCATTTCAAAATGCCCAATAATGGCATATATTTACAATTGAATGACAAAGCTCTCAAACAGCTGTAGGAGTTCTGACTCTTAATGCACAAGTGGCCAATGTTTGCTTCCCAAAACAGTCAAGGTTAGTTTTTTAGAAGTGATCACAATTCTCCCCAAACCTTAACTATGTAATTTCTGTTTTAAATCGCAATGACTAAATAATATTACACAACAACTGTTTTAAACTGAAGAATGATCTTTCCATTCTCTGACCTGAATCAAGTTGTTTTAAAATTCAAACCTAATCTCAAAAACCAGACCTCAACAATAAGGATTACCAAATAACCTGGGCCAAATTAAATAAATAAATAAATAAATAAATAAACAAATAAATAAACCAACCAACCAACCAACCAACAACAGGCAAGTGAATCTTAGCAACTCACTTGCCTGATCAAGCAACTGGTAAAAAAAAAAAGGACAATTTTATTTATTTTTTCAGGAGTTGCTGATGGAATTATCTAAGGGATGAGCCATCTGACTCTCTTCTTACCTTTGTTGAAAGTATGACATGTGCAGTACCGATTTAACAAACTGCTCAAATGATCATTTCAATTCTCCTTGAAAAAGGTCTCTGGTTGGTTGACTTTAGCAAAGGGATAGGATTTGGCATCAGAAGTTTTCTGGTTTACTTCTGTAGTCCAAGTCGTACTGACCACATTTGAGTTTGTAAACACTCGGTGTGGAGACCAAAAGAAGCTGTATGCATTGGCTGAAATGCAATCCCAGTACTGATTAACATCTTCTTGTTTGATCTTTAGACCTTCTTTTTGGAACTGCCTTTATTTATCTGCTTTAAAATGCAGATATGTATTTGTACAGACTAGCCTTCCATCCGCTCCATTCTCTAATCTCATGTTGTTAACTGGACTGCAAACAATGACCAGCACACAGCAGAGGAAGTCTTGACGGGGGTAGTGTTATCTCTATATTCACTGGTTTCCTGTTTGGTCTAAACCTTCACAATAGCCGTGTAAGGTCAAAAACTGTTATTTTTGCAACTGACATCTGGGAGAATTTTTTTCAGAGATGAGACATGAAAATAAAAAGATATATTTCTTTCATTTGGTATATTAGTAGACATACTGTTGTTCTTGTTTAAATCATTGCAAACAATTAACTGGCCATATATGGCACATGAGTTTATTTCACTTTTTCTAATAAAAAGTGAAACAAACTCAGGCCTCACTTTGTGCATTTAAAGTTCACTGGCCTTGTGGGCATATCTTTGCTAAAGACAGCAGTTTGCCTCCTGTCATAAAATTCTGAGGGGCCAGAGGATGCGGGGAAGGAGAGAGACAGAAAGAGAGGCAGAGAGAGAGAGAGAGAGGTGAGAGAAAGGCTACCCTCTCTTGTCTCAGTCTCTCTGAGGGGTTGACAGGTAGAGAAATAGATCACTGGTCCATGACAGCTCAGTATGACCCCACGCTATCATGCAGTGTGCTGTCTGTGGAATGAGCTCCCTGATGCAAGTCATAGCGAGCCCATTCACCGCCCAGCTACTTAACTGCAAATCCTCTGTTCTCTCCTGATAGATTCACATACGTTTTACCCCTGACGTCCATGCACCGTCCTTGACTGCTGTTAATGTTAATGAGAGGATATTACATGAAGAGTTATTTCAGCAGCTTAATCACGGGACGAGCGCAGCGTTTGTGAGAAAGATGTTTGTTGGCCATGTGAAGGACTTGCCCGCCTTCTGCCCAATTTATGTTGGGATAGGCTCCAGTCCAGCCCCCCCCCCCCCATGTCCCTGAACTGGAATAAACGGGTCAAGACAACGAATGAATGTAATGAATAATTGTTTTAGATGAAGATTGAGGGGATGGGGAGGAGACTGGAGGCCTGAGTTTGGCAGTATGCTGGTCTCAGCAGCCATGTAACTGCCAAATCAGTAAAACAGGGATTAACCACAGGCCACAAACTCTCTCTTCTCCTCTCCCGTCTCTATTGTCCTTTATTCTCCTCTATTCTCATCTCATATATTCTCTCCTATTTTATGTCCTTGTCTTTTCTCATTTCTCCTCTGATGTCTCCTCTCATCTTTTCTCCTCTGTAATGTTCCTCACTCTGTCCTCCACTGTTCCCCATCTGCACTTATATATCCTCTCACAAAGTGACCTACAGTAGCCATCCCCTCACATGAGCTTCTGTATGTTTAGATGTGATGATACTACGTTTAATATAAGTAAAAACAAAAAAAAAAATTACTAGTGTTAGCAGTATATATATGTATCTAAAAAATGTTTTACAGCAAAAAATATTGCATAAATAAGTATTTATTTCTACAATTGTGTGACTATAAAATCGATTTTATGTATAAGATATAATAAATTAGTTAGGAAACAATATTTTACTTATTTTACTTTGCTTTTAAATTTTTTGAGTCGTATCGTTGCAAAATCAGTGCACAATCGACACGGAAAATGTTGATTTTCATTCCGGCCAGTGATGTCCTATATCAGCCACCATAGAGGAAATTTTTGAGTTATTTCGGTCTGGGTTTAGTTTTTAAATTTGAAAAGGATCAATGTTTTTTTTTTAAATAAATATAGTTTGCTCAGCATGCACATTGAAGAAGAGTCTTTCACTAACCAAATAAGCTCCATGAAGACAAAAGCTAATTGACTAGTATCATCCACTATCCTGAATTTGCAATTCTTAAGTTTCACACAGCAGCCGGAGGTAGAAGTCAAATGAAAGAGAGAAAGAGGAGGGGAATGTGGAAAAAGAAGACAGTGTCTCCTTTTTAAGTGTCCCTGCTGCCAATGCAATGCATTACAGGGATACAAAGCAAGCCATTACTGCTTAGCATTTGTTGAATCTTCGAGTGCCCAAATAGTGACAGGTCTATTTCTCTACCGTTAGTGAGAGAGGCAGGCAGAGCAGAGGACACCTAATTACCCAGTATTGTGAGGCACAATAAAACTCTTGATAAGCCTGGCGACAGAACAAGCTGTGTGTGTGTATGTGTGTGTGCGTGCATGTTTGAGTGTGTGTGCACATTCATATGCATGTGTGCACTTCAATGTTAGCTATGCCTGTGTGTGTGTGTGTGTGTGTGTGTGTGTGCTGTTTCACTTTGACTGTGTGTTCTGCAGCAGCACTGTCTCAGTCTGTCCAGTGATGGAGGGGCCTGTCTGCGTCCCAGTCTGTATCTACGTGGCTGCAGCACCAACAGACAGCGGCAAGAGTCGACTTGATGACTAATGTGCTCACTGAAGAAAAATTAATGATTTTTCCGGCCGGGGTTAATGGATATGTTAACACGCTGAAATGATTTGTTTAAGAGGAAATGACCGCAATCTATATTTGGTCATTTCTGTAGCACTGTCCCAGAATCCAATACCAAATGAAAAAGACACACATACACACAGACATCCGCAGAGGTCATCTTCACACACTTCACTTACACACAGTCATTTTCAATCGAAAGATGTGTTGCTGGAAATTTGTGCAGTTTCATTGTCAGTAATTTTATTCATTTATGCATTTAATTTCACCTAATCCATAGATATTCTTCTGTTGGGCTCTAACAAATACCATAAATACACCATGTGAGTGTATAGACACAAATCCACACATACACACAGAAGTCATTTGTAGAAGACTATGTGTGAAATAAAAGGACTTAGTAGTAATGAGAGTGGTGGGAGGAGGGTTGAAGAGGGACGGATAGGGGAGGACCAAGAACGGAGCAGAAGATGGATCAATAAATTCTGCCTCCGGTGATGTTAGCCATAAAACACATAGCCGTTTTATGCATTTGAGGGCATAGCTGTCTGTCTGAAAATAATGCAGAATTAATTAGTGGAGCGGTGGCAAAAGAACCTCACGACAGTCAGCCAACCGGGCTCATAAATCAAACAGTCTGGGGGAAAAACCCAAAGCTAATGTCTGACAGGATGGTTACCGTATACTCCCTAAGAAGAAGCTGAGCTGCAATTATCAACATTGAGCCTGGATGAGTCAATGCACTGTAACTTCTATCAGAAAATAAAGTATAGAGATACATAGGCTATATATTGTATAATTTCATCAGTTGAGATGAGTACTCTGCTCACACTGTAGTTTAGCTTAAAGCATAGAGGACAGATTCAAACAGCTTTCAAGTTGCCACAGGGGGAGCTATTGATGTTTCAATACTTATTCTACACTACTGTAATGATGTGTGTCTGTGGGCAAGTGTGTGTGTGTTTGTGTATGTGTGTGTTTTGGTCTTCAGCCAGGGAAGTTAGCCAGAGGTTATTTGGCAAAAACTGTAATGTGCACTTTGTTTTTTTCTGTTTAACAGGAGCATGCCACCCTGTCTAGCCATATCAAATGAAGATCTCCAACACAAACACACAGTCATGATACAGTGCATGTTAAACTCTCCAGACTATATCAGCGCCATGGCACAACTACAACTAAAATAGCAATTTCCGATACGAGAGCAAAATGTGATAGATGCAAAATATAGTTAATTGAAGAGGCATTAGGAGCCAGTACATTCATATTTTAACTGAATTTGGCTGAAAACGTCCTGTACATATTTCTAGTGGCTTTTTCAAGGCAATTAAAACATGTCCACTTAAACTCAGCAATCTAAACCTCTTACATGGACATGAAAATCCTTACATGTACTATAATCCTCTATAATTGAATTCTTATAAAGCTTACATACCTGATTACAGAGAAAAACAGAAGGCACAAGAAGCCAGCAAGAAGTACAAAAATATTTACAACAGAAGATTTTAGGTATATAGTTCTGAGCAAGAAGGCCAGTGGGGGTCTCACTGAGATATATATGGGAGGAATCAGAGGGTGAAAGTGAAAATAAATTGCTGTATGCGCCCTGTGATTTGAATCCACTTAAAGATTTAATTGTTTCTTCCTTGGCCTATGCCATGCCCTTCAACCAAGTTCCTTGAAAACTGACATTTTTTTCTGAAATCCTGCTGACATACCAAAGTAAAAAACATAACCTCCTTGGCAGTAAATATGAGTGCGTAGCAGGGATGTGCAAATCTGGGAAACAAATGGAATAAAATTGCTACCCTTCTTGTATATAAATGCTTGTTGTCAACTTGCATATATCTTAAGGCTAATGCATAGTTAGCAAGAACCAATATATTTGTTTTTCTCTACCAGGGCTTCAAGACAAGAATGATGTAATTCTTTTCTCAAAAGCCCTGATTTTGAAATTCTTGCAGCTTGTTCTTGGCACATCATCCAGGCAGAACTTTATTTCATATGTGGTGTCCGACAGCTATTGTGTGATTGGTCAGAAATTTGAATTTAAAGTATGCTGCAGAGGGAGGGACGTATGAGGGCTTCCCAGGAGTTCTGCTCTTAAGTTTCTTGTAAAGTATGAAATGTCCTACCCAAAGCTAATGTCGTTATGTCCTACCCAGAGCTAACTTTCCTTGTTCTTGCCACCTCAAGAAAAATAATTTCTCTGCTTGTGCAGGGTATGTATGGCCCTTTAAGTTCACTGGTGTGTTTATAAAAAAACTGGAGACCCAACATAAAGTTCCACTTTCTCCATTGGCTGGCTCACCTGCAGCATGGTATGAGGATCCACGGTAGTTTCTCACGACTACAACAGGATGTGCATAACTGAGGCCCTGGAAACTACTAAATAAAGCCCAAAATTTCTTACACATACTAATAAGACACCACAGAAGCAGAGGCTGAAAGAATAAATGTCATCTTCACCCACGAACCATCCAAGGTGTACTCCCAGCTGCAACATACCAAGAGGAACCCACCAACAGCAAAAAAATCAACAGTACTGGGATAAAAACATGAAGACAGAGGCGTCGCACTTATGCTCACACCTGGCTCATAAGGCCAGGCCACCACAATTTCCATCAAAGCAGAAGACCCACAAAAGTGGATCACTAGACAGAACCATGTTCTGATGAGAGCCTGGTTGTCTCAGAAACATCGTCAAATATACACATACAGATATGATTGGACCAAACAAATAACCCCCAAAGGGAATATACTGACTTTTAAGAAGAAATACTGCACAATAAGCAGCATGACAAGAAAGGAACTCCCCTGACAACCAGCCTGGGATTTTAGAAACTTTAAAATTGGGGTACTCTTGGTATACAATCCTCTTAAAATTTGGGTCAGATATACAGTAAAATTTGTTATCAGTCTATTCTGGACATCTGAAGTACACAATCCACTAATTAAAACAAGATAAGTGGTGTGATTCATCTCTTAACTCAAGACCTTGTGTCGTCTTCATAATTTAACTATTTTATATTATACAAGAATTGAAACAGTTAATCTAATAGGTGTATACAGAGGATCGACACATCCATGTACTGCTTTGAAACGAATAAGGCTAAACATGAGCTCTTTGCACCTCCATTTTCTTGTGAGGGTTGTCTTGTCTTCCTCTGTTCACACCCCTACACTGACTTATTGCCTGCTGTAATAAAGGTGCTAGCTACTGATGTTGACTGACAGACAGCTAACACAACCAGCTCTGTGCACGTGCATGTCTGTGTGTGAGTGTGTGTGTGCGTGTGTGCGTGTGTGTGTGTGTAAGGGAGATACCTAAGGGCACAAACAACAACCTAAGGTGCAGGTTGTGCTAGCCAGACATCTGTTGTTAGTGGTGGAAGGTAAGTGAGTTTGACAGAGCTGAGATTGAACAGGAGGCATTCTGCCAGCCAGGTGAAGACAGAAGCTTCACCAAAGGCAAACACATATACAGTATACTCATGCACGCACACTTACACATCATACATAATCACCATACACTTATACAGCAGTGAGTGGCCAGGGCACAGTTAAGACACGGCATGCCCCCATGTGGCAGGAGCCCTGAGCAGGAAAGCTAAACTCTGTCTGTCACTCTATCCACTTTAATTTTCATCAGTGCAGACAAACAGCTGTATGATTGAGTGTCTGTCCAGTGGGAGACGAGACAAAATGTGTATCTGCATTTGTTACTTACTCGCTCCAACTACTATACCTTCTTTCTTCATTTGGCTCTGTAATTTTACATACAGACATGTCAACACAATTTTCAGGAAAATTAAAAATTAGATGTTGAAAAACAAAAGATTTTTAACATTAGGTGAAGAACATTATCATCTCATTAACATCCAAAGCGTTAGGGTTAGAGAAACACATATGAGCAGGATTTAATTCTCACTTTGTTCCTGCAACAAGTTCTAAATCACCAAAGAAGTATGATGAAAATACAATCAAAATTTGCTAATTTAATAATCCTCTTTTAATCTGACAATTACTGCTGTACTGAGCTGTTTCACAAACTGGCTGGGGGGCATTCAAGAGCTTTCACCTTTTCTTAGCATTCAGTGAGTTATAAAGCCTAACTGCAAGCCACCCAGGCAATTTCACCTTTATTAGCCTGAGCAATGAAATATAATCATTGAACAGAGCCCTCCTTTTAACTGCAGTCAGTGTATTTTAGAACTTCTGAAAAGAAAAAAACAGTTACCCTGTGTAGTCAAGACTTTTTCATTATTATTATTATTATTATAAAAACTCCAGGTTTCCTGTGTTTCCAAGGATGTATAGAAACCCTATGTGTATGTGTGTGTGTGTGTGTGTGTGTGTGTGTGTGTGTGTGTGTGTGTGTGTGTGTGTGTGTGTGTGTGTGT
>JAOWBC010001052.1:16208895-16229110 GCA_028566105.1 Hypoplectrus providencianus | reverse complement strand
TTGGCTGGTTGGCAATGCAATCTCGAGCCATTGAAAGCAGATAAAGCCAAGAGCAGGCAGAGGGTTGAACCAGACCCAGCTGCAGCTAGCAACACGGACAAAGAGAGGAGATAGACAGCAGAGCAGCACCTGTTCCACACAGATGTGTCATCAAATCAAGCATCTCTCATACCGACATCACAGCTATTCATAGAGCTGACACTGCCAAATACAGCCTGTTAGACCTAGTTTATAATGGCCTCCAAAGGTCACAGCTCCTATCAGAGTCTTAATAACACTATTCAATGATGAAAACACAACCACTCTCTAAGGGCACTTCTCTCATAGGGGTATTTAATTCTATTTTTAAGATTAAAAGTGAGATGATGCTGTTAAACAACTGTCAGAATGCACTGTGCTGATTTGTGATCTGTGAAAATCATCCTCACGTTTAGGACTTCAGTACACAGTCAACTAGAAATAAACTGAAACTGATATTAATCAGTCTTACTGTCTGATTGCTATGGCCGCATTGCAGTCACACTGAAACTATTGTACGCAGTTAGGCTGGAAGAAGGTTTGACAGGTTGTTACAAATGCTGTCAGAGATTATATGGAAACAAAAACTGTGAAGATAATTTACTTGATTTGCAATGCATTTTCATAAATCAGACGTTCTGCTATTTGACAAATCATCATAGTAATTGCAAAAGGAAAGAAGAAAAAAAATATGCTGCTGGCTGGTTGCACTGCACAGTTGACTATTATTCACACAATTAGGAATGAATTGGGTGTAAATGAAGCCAATATACTGTGTTTGTCTTTGTCGCTGCAGAGGTATTCACACACACCAGAAGTGTTTTAGGAGAGTGTAACAAAAGACTAATATGGGCTCCTTGTGAGGCCCTCTGGCTGTCTGCGGTCGTACTACCGATGAGCACAACCAGCTGCAAATGAACTGCTTGTGTGTGTGTGTGTGCGCGCGCATGTAAGTTGGAGCTAAACAGTTGACTTCATGTTAAAAAAAATATAACAAAATTCTTCAGAGGGACAACTTTCAAGAAAAATGAAAACAAACTGCATTGATGCACACACCTGCAAAAATCTGTTAACTGGTAAGCATTTCACAGGTTTTGGTTCTTATACAGTTTTTTTAATGATATGGAACCTGGAATGTAAATCCTGCTATGAATACCTTTACATCTCTCAATAATGAAAACCCAAATAAATTCAAATTAATACTATCTAACTTTTGTATAGGAGTCAAAAGACGCAGCTACACTCAAATCTGTCTGCTTTTGCTTGTGAATACTGTGGCATGGGTAGCAGTAGATAGCAGCCATGGGCGGCTGGGTTATTGAGCCTGATGCTGGAAGGCCTGACGTGAGAGATGGCTGCAGCCTCAACGTTAGAATTACATGTTCAGCCCGCGGAGCAGCAGGGATATGACACGCCATTGATCCCCGTTTTAATTTTATGGTGGCTACCTCCAGATTCAAACGCTTTGGTAGGCCGGTAGCCTGACCCTTTTAATCAATCCCATATCATTTAGTATTTAACTAACATAAACGGCCAACTGATTTTCCTGAAATACCCTCTGAAAGCATTAAAGATGAAGTAGATAAAGCAAAGATAAGTTATGTTGAGTGCGTATGATGTAGAAAAGCGATGCATAGTACACCAGATTTGTCAAAAACTATTTTTGGATCTTTATGGAACAGACAGACTGTATTAGTGTAAGTGAAGCTAATGAACTACAGACTGACTGAAGATGGGAAAGAGGAAGAAAGACACAATTTCTAGTCCTTGAGATCTCTTGCATAATTCCTCTTGAGTATCGCTCTCCATATTCTTCTTCAGTGGTGTCTTGGCAGGTTATGTTGAATATCAATCTTTGTCCTTGAGGGAAAACTAGTGCAGCGTTTAGACATTAACAAATTGGTTTTCAACGAACAGCTTAGCCCTGCTGGTGCAGCCCAACAAAACACAATTGCTGGTTCTGAACAAGATTTTACACATGACAGCCTCTCCTTGAGGAAAACCCTGAACAAAACCCTCTGCCTCTGTCTGCCTGTGTCTGTCTTTCTCTGGATCTTACTCTCTTTCTGTCTCTCTCACATAGCCATGAAAACAAATGACAAAAAAAGGTAGAGGATTTTTCAAGAAAAGTGGGACTCATGCTATATGTTTGTGCTGTGTTTGTAAAATGGGTTTGAAACCTGCATGATTACACAGGGCCATAGGCAAGTAAACAGGGTGCAAACATGGGGTGGCCAAGTAGACAGTCAGTCATTCACACATGGGCTCACAGACTCTGTGACTGTGTGTGTGTGTGTTTGTATGTGAGTGTGTGTAGAGAGAGAAAGAGAGCTGGAGAGGGAGCAGAAGAACCTGGCTAATGTAATCCCATTATGGAGGTACAAGAGGGAGCAGTCACAGTGCTCAGCCCACACAATGGGCCGGCCTGCAGCCTGTAGCTATGCGCTGGATGGATGGTTTCTGCCATGCAGATGGATCATCGTACAGCAGCAGCAGGCCTGCCTGCCTCAGGCCTGAGGTGGAACTCACTTGCACAACCAGCTATTAGAATGGTAATAGGCAGTTGTTTCAAAATGAAATAGACTCTGTGGTTACAGTGCTTCCTACTTAGCAGATGTGTTAGCTGTCAAGTCTAAATCTTACATATTTTCTCATAAATCCCCAATAAAATGAAGGGAAAAAAATACATTTAATATGTTTGTTTTGAAGAATTCATATTCCTTACAGCAATTAGTGTTGCTGTACCAACATTAACATCCCCTACGGATTCAGAATCCACACATACACATGCACCACCGTGCCAGATAATACATTCAATTTCTTTTGACTGGCGTAGCCATGTCCACAACTGTGTTTAAACACCAGACAAGAGATTAAAAGAGTGCTGTACTGCTGAGGGAGAGCAGCCAGGCACCTTTTTAAACTTATTTTTTGCTGTGTTCCATTTCATTATTGGAAAACACATCAGTTTTCCCCCCGGCTGCGCTGCGGTGTGAGGAGGATTCCTGGACACAGAAGCAGGGGACTGATAAAGATAGAATTGATTCCAGCCAGCAGCAGCGGCAGCCATAGTGAAAGGGTCTCAGTTTAGACCTGCAGCTAAACGTCTGGTTTTTCTCTGCCTCTCTCTCACAATCTCTCTCTCTTTCCCCCTCGTCTAAAGGCAAGTTGTCACTGAGGCAACATCAATCTCCTGCCTCATGACTTCTTAAAGCCTGCCGTCTCCCCTGATGCCTTATCACTTCATCTGCAGGCAAGATTAAAGAGGTCACCTCCAAGTTTCCACAATCTAACTACCTAACAGGTATACTAAACTCAAGTCTATCTTTTAAACTGTTTAAATGATCGCTTGGAAGATCATTTTAAAGGAATAGTTTGACTTTTGAAAAATATGCTAAATACAATTAGATAACAAGATTTATTTCCCTCTCATCCCCTCATATCCCCCTATCAGCACCCCTGGGAGCTTATGGATTAATATTTTATGTTTAACTTGTTTAAAGTGTTAAAATGACAAGTTGTAGCTATATCTGGGTGCATTTGGCAAACGTAAGATGATGAAAAGAACTTTAATACAAATGATTCATTCATTGTGTAAAACATCTGAATAATACTTCCACCACTGTCACTGACTGATTTGCAATGTTGTAGTTACCTAATAGTTTAAATGTTAAACGAATAGTTAATTACATTTGGCAGTATCTTGCGGGAAGTATTTTTGTATAGTGATTCAAGTAGTAAACCACTTTGATAAGTGCTGAAACTACAAACATTTTTTTATTCATTCTGAGTGCTTTGAAGGCCAGACAACACACCTTTCATCTTGATCTTGTCATATAGCTGACCTTCCTGGATATTTACGAACAAATTTTAAGTGACGTTGCTGTATGCTACTTTAGACTTTACCCCGAGTTCTCTCACCTGGACTCTAGTTTCTGGAAGGGAGTTCTAACTGATGGATATTGCATCTAAAACTACACCTAACGGTGCTTGGACACCCCCATGAATAGCTTTTAGTACATCTGGTTAATGTTCGGCATTGTTTTGCTGCATGTGAGCTTTTCGTATTATATTTTGTTGTTCTTTGAATCACTTACACCTTTTAGATTTGATATAACCACTTATTGTGTGGCCCTAAAGCACAATAGTTTGCAAAGTAGTTTAAACAACTTTTTCAAAGCAGTTTTAGTTAGTGAAACTATACTCTGATGTAGTTTAACTTATTCTAATGTGAAGAAATTGCTCTCAAGGTAGTTTCCACAGCACTGATTATTTGTTTAAGACAACTGCCAACAAAGAGAAGTTTAACACATGAAGCATAACCATTTCATAAAGTATGCACAGTGTAAGTATTTATACCCCCACCAGCTATTAGACCCATCCCTTGAAACAAGCAAGGCTCTCAGAGTAACACCTCAGCAGCAAACCATAACAATATTAATAACTTTACCATTTTACTTGACCAAGTTTAGAATCCTTTAAATGTCTGCCTTGCACTTTACTAAGAAAGTGTTGTTTGAAAAGCCTCGGCCCTGGCTACATATTCTGCTGTCCACAATATTGTCTGAATATAAAGACGCATTTTCATTTAAATTTAATATCTAAAACAATCGTGTCTGATGTGTTATACAGCCACACAATAAGTGATTGTGTATTTGTAAACATTATGTGGAAAATTGTTGTGAAAATAATCTTAATATACAACAAAACCAGGATAAGAGCAAACAATAAGAGGGGACAATAAGGGAAAAAAATCATATTGTTATGAGTCCATCTATGCTCCAGTGAGCTCCTCGTTTCAATATAGATGAAGAAAGCTGGGCCCGGGGACAGCAGTGAGATATGCAGGCAGCCCACACATATCTGATGATGTACAGGCCTGCCTGCACATTCTAAAGAGAACACATTTTCTAGCTAGCCTTTTATAATTGTATTTTTTTCCATCCAAAAGGCCCTAAAGCTAGACTGGTATGCTCCATCTGAAGCAGTTGGTGTAGTAATGGGTCATAGTGATGCATTCATACTGCGACTGGCTTAATTGTATTATCAATCTCATCCAGACAGTGCTTTAGCCCCACAGCTCTGGACATGCTACTGTCAGACACTCTGCATTAGTATTGGGGAGTGAACCATGAGGAATTGCAATCTTCACTTCTCATCTGTTTCTCAAGCCTAAAACGGTGGGTTAGCTGCTTGGATGATGTTTTTTTATCAGAATTTGGGCACGGCCGTCCCTTAGTTCTCATCCTGTCTCTCCACTTTATTTCTGTCTACCCATCTGTCTGTCACTCTCCTCCTCTCCCTCTTTATCTCTCGCTTTTGGTGTGTCCTGCATGTTGGTGGCCACAAGTCTGTTCCAATTTCATGCTATCTTTTAACAAGTTAATTATGTTGGGACCTACAAAGACTGAGGACAGACAGAGGAGGAGGCTGCACTGGCGGAGGGACAACTGCCCAGGTCGTGTCTTTGTTGTTCTATCTTGTTTTGTGTCTTCTTCCCTAAGCACTCTCCCTCGTCGCTTTTCTCTTCTCTATATTCTCTTGGTGTAACTCCCTCCTTCCTTTTCCTCTTTTCCTCAGTAGTAATCTTTCCAGCGGCTCCAGTGGTGGAGGAGAGTTAGGAGATAAAAGTATAGGGAGCTGAGGAGTCCTTGGCAAGCCTAAGGCAAGGAGAAGGTCAACAGGCCTGCTAAGAAGGGCTGTTATCATCTTGGTAACATGTTATCGGAGAGCCTGCAGTAGTGTTTATTTACAGTTATTGCTCCCTCTGGGTGCACACTTCAACGCCTGGGGCTGATTGCTCTGTAATGAGTTCAGGAACACAGGGAGCCGATTCAAGAAAAGAAGAGAAACAAGGGAGGCAAGAAATCACTGGCCAATAACCAATAGGTCAGCAAGAAAAAAATAAAGGAAGAACAGAAAACACTGTTCATCGAAAATGCAGGAGAATGAGACAAAAAGCAAGTGTATTCTTCTACCCAAGGCCGTTTTTCTTTCCAGTGCCTATGTCCTCCCATCCACAAGCAAACAAATCACCCCAAAGTGGACAGCAGGTTTCTCAAATGAAGTACAGCCCAGTTAATCCAGTACGGCAGTAAATGGCTCTTGACCTGAAGTTGGCTTTATTTGTTCTTAGGCAGGGATACTGCCCAGACTTAAACCACTTGATCTCCATCTCTAATGTCCAGAATCCCTCTTGTCATTTACTTAACTAGTGGTGCTTCTTCTCTATTTATTTGTTTGACCCGTCCAGTTTTGTGTTTGCTAATCAGATTGGTCCATATTTAACAGGCTAAAAGGTGAAGCAGTAGGAGTGAATCCAGAATGTCTGTAAATCCCAGGGTGGGTTTTTCAACAGTTAGGAGCAACGCAGAGGAAATCTCTCATTGTGGCACAGCTTTTCAATCTAGGGAATTACACTAAGTGCTGCTACTGTCAATGCAATGCCAGCTTTTCAGAAAGAAAAAAAATGAAAAAGCAGGAAAAGGCAGTACTGAATGCCATTCAAAAGCCTTGGCAGAAGATCAAGGAGTTTTTCAGCAATCATTTTTCCAAGCACTGCATCCAACCATCGTACAATTAAAGAAAATTAAGATGCAGAGCATTATAAATATATATATATATATATATATATGACAAAATTACAAAATACAAATGTAAATTCAATTTTTTGAATATACCATAAAAGTAAATCCATCCTATGACAAGCTAATCCCATTTTATACCATCGGATATGGGAGATTAAGAGACATAATTTGGTAGTTCAATTTAGACACAATTCATCAGAGAAGAAGAGCGCCGGGTGCTTTTTGGGATGAAGTTTCTCCATCACAGCAGGAGGTTCTAGATGATGCCAGATTCGTGATGCAGAGATGATAACTGGCTTGTCTTCATTTAGCAAGAAAAGACTCCAAACATCTTTGTATCTTAATCGCTGGTTAAAGTCATAATAAGAATAGGATGGAACGATGCCTCCTTCAAAAACTGACGACAGTTTCAGTCAATGTTATTAAAGTCAGTCTTTAAACAACATTTTTTTATTGTTACAAACATCATGCTCAATTTCTAAAATGACTGTTATGCAAAAGTTGTTTTTTGTTTGCTGTTTAAGTGATGATTATATTTTTCCCTGTTAAATATATTTAACTTTCAGAGTGTAAATGCTACAATGGGTCAGCCCAATTTGTCTCCCAATTCCAACTACAGGCAAGCACATCCTCTTGTCAGAGTTGCTAAATTAATTCACATGTAATAGACCCTGAAAGTTATTGTATCTAACAAAATAACACTTAATCCACAGCAGCATAGACACTAGAAATTTAATCTTACTTCTTAGATGTTCCTTAATGTTACAGTAATTAATAATTTACCAAGAACAATGAGTGTTGAAGGTGTCCCTAAGAGGGACAAACTGAATTATCACTGGACTCTACAGTTCCATCCAGCCGCTGAAATATCAACTGACAGCTTGTTGGTTTCGTTATGTGGTGCAGCATTATTGTTCTGATTTACTATTACAGAAATTGTCAGCATTGAGAAAGCTATTGCAAATCCCCTGTGTGCTATCTAACCAAAGCCACACAACAGACAAAGCTAGTGGAGCATTGGGCAACCTCAGAACGGATATTTTCCACAGGAGACAGTGAGGACAAAGACAGAGCTAAAAGCGAATAAATTCCAAATATGCATTCATTAGGTGACCAGAACAACAACTTCAGGTGAAAGTATCTGATGGATTTGTAAGTGAGAAAATGAAAAAATAACTTTTTGGTAAAGCAATATGTCAATATTGTATTTCTCCTAGGTGCCAAAAAATCCTCTTTTTTCTTTAATGTGAAAATTGTAATAAAGATATGAATATTCTTGAAATATCTTTCTATACAAGAGGTTTTTCTTTAACTTTTTGTTTTGAAACTGTAGAGGTTAGTGTCTACATGAGTGCTTCTAAAATATATTATATGTTACACTCTGATTACAGGTCCAGGAAAGTCTTCTTTTGAGAAATGCAAAGGTTTAATATAAGTGCTTTTCATTCAAATTTTATTTGGAACAATTAGTGTGAATGACGCAGGAATACAAGATAAAGACAGCAAACAACATATTTGAATACAAGGCTAAATATTTAAGAACTAAAATAGGTATTATTTTAGTTCTTCTAGTCCAGATTTGAACATGTATAGTGAACATGTTGAAGAGCTGTTTGAAATGTCCACAGAAAAAAATCCTGATAACAGCATTTGCCCTCGAGGAGTGAATTTCAATACTGTTTACTTTGAGCAGTAGACCTACAAGATAGCTGCCTGGATTCAGACCAAAATGTATTCTATCAAAATTGTGCTCCTATCAGTATTTCACCCTTCACTGTATAAGCATATTCTGTACATGAATTTGTGTTATCAAACAAACCCTGGCACATCAGTGAAGCTCATCTCACTGAGAGGTTTTCTAAATAAATCAGCAGAATAAACACAGGCATCTTGAAAAACACAAACTGGTAAAGCATTACAAATCCTTGCCATTTTCCCAAACCGTACACTCTTGACTGGGATGAAAAATGAGACGTCTGCTCTGAAACTGTGTTTATGGCGTCAGGAATTGCTTAGAAATAAATTACTGGATGAATCACTGGAGCTGTATATGCGAGCACCACTTGTGCACTGCAGAAATGTGGTTGCAGTAATTTTCACTTACGACACACTTGTATCATGATGCTAGAGGCAGGCCCTGAGCCAATGAATAGTGATGTTCCAAAGTACATTTAGAACACAAAATAGCCTAAAGCTGAAATTTAAAAACAACAACAAAGTTCAACCTGTTTGTGTCAACCCACATTCTTCATAGGGAGGGAGTAACATTGCCAATTTCTTTGTTAGAAGTGGGCTATTTCTTATAATATCCAGAGCCTGAATATTCCTCCCCTCAACCTTTCCAAATCTCACAGCCACACCGTGTATACAGTTGATAATCAAATCCTTTCATTACTCAAAATTTCCAAAACAGCTTTCTGCTGCTAGCATTTGGTGACATTTTGAGAAGATGAGGTGCTGGCTGGGTCTCCTATGTATAGTTCATATCAGAACCATCAACAATTAACTTACACAACACCAAGGTTGTTTGTACTGATTCTTGGCAGAAGAAGCATCTCCAACCACCGCAACTGAGCCAATGTGTTCACTCAGTGATTAGACGTGGCCGTATGCAACAGGCCCGAGTGTCAGACGGAAATATCGCTCTGTTTCATTTGCTCTGCATTTCATGCAATCCTACTGATATCACTTCTCACCTCCCATGGCAAAACACTCTGTCAAGCCCCCATGAAGCCATGTGATAAAGGCAGATAGGTGATGTGTGCAGTTATTGTAATTCTCAGATTGACCTCCTCTGAGTGTTCTGTTCAGATATGCAAATTATAATAGGAGAAAATAACAAGCCTGGTGTTGAAAAATAGTTGTATACAGTACTTATTCATTAAACCAATAAGTCACTTCAAACATTATACTACGATTACCTTCTAAATTAATGTAACAAACCTGTTTGCAACAGTTGCATTTTTACACATCCAGAACATTTGGAGTCCAGTTTGTTCTACCTGATAGTTCGTTCAATACACACTCTATTTTGGCTCTGTTTTGTTCCACAACAAGTGCTACCGACAGTTCTCCCATCTGACTAACACCCAACACTAAACACTGAACGAGTCATTACACATTAAGGTTTAGGGTTAGAAAGTCTAAACAATGTGATATGTAACATCTCCTGCAAAAACATATGCACAATGGTCTGTCTGGTAAATTATGAAATATGGCCATCCTTTTCAACGTTAAAAACAGTTTTAAACAAGTTGTGAAATGAAAATACTTGGTTAGATTTAAGCACGAAAATGACTTGGTCAAGTTTAAAAAAGAAGAATGTGGTTTCAGTGGAAATAATAATTAATTTTCATGACAGATGACAAAAAGAGGGAAGCAGTCAAATACAGGGAATAACTAGCAGACATTTAAAACTTTAAAACCCGCTGTCCGCTTTGGGGTGATTTAAAACAACTTATAATAATTGAGTTTTGGTTTCACATGGTAAATAAATAAACAGAAATAGAATGTAAATCAACTGATATTGCTTTTATTTTTTTATAAGGTTTGTTTAAGGTTGTTAAAATACTACTTAATAATTATTTAATATGTGGGCCAGAAAATCAGAACTATCCCTTTAACACAAACACAAAGCAGCATTGGTTGAAAAGAAGGCCAATTAATTATACGCTTGGTAGTCAGCCACCAGAAGGTGCCACTCAGAATAACTAGCTTAATACTACTTCCACTATCTTACTGATGCTGATGCCAATAATAGCGACTACAGCATCTCCTAGAAAAAGGTGATAAAGACACTACATGCAAGTTTTTTGAGCTTAGCAATGACCCTGTTAGGAAGCTTTCCTCAGGGTCAAGTCATTATAACACATCCCAACTCACTTGGCATAAAATGGCTAAAAAAGGGACATAAAACTGACAAAATATGCTTGAAGAAAGCCAGAGTTAGGACATGATGATAATAAAAAACACTATAATAATAAAAAGTAATCTCTTATGGATACAAATGGCCAACAAATAGCATAAATCAAAAGCAATGGTCTTGCCCACAGTCCCTAGACAACTCAAATTTATCTCCATACTCTACTCCTGACTTAAAAGAAAGAGAGAGGAGAGAAACTGCTAAAAGAGAAACTGGAGAGGCCATTTAGTGATTTGAGCAGTGAAGCTTCTCCGCTGCCAAGGACATGTAAGAGAGACAGAGAGACTGGGAGTGCCTTTCAATACATCAGATGTCAGGAGTGCTCCCTCCCACTCAGACGAATGGATCTTGTTTTGGAAAGCCCATAAGAGTGAGCGCAATCTGAGGTTGGTGAGCTGTACAAAAAATATAGTTAAAGTATAACATTGAACAATCAAAAGTCATATGACTATAATTCGCAACAAGTAGTCACATGTTCATGTGCGGGGAGGAATATCTAAATAATGTTTATATTAAATAATATTATAAAAGTAGAAAATATGAATTTCCATCCTCTCCCGTCTCTCCTTCTGGGTTGTTTCATCAGAGAGGGAGGCGAGGTGAGGCAGAGAGCTGTATACTGCGGCAAGCTCTGGCCTCTCAAAAACCACTCATTCTAAGCATCTAGCTTGATTGTAAAAACGTTTCCCTCTTCTTTAATCAATGGAAACTCAACTATCCTGATTCATGGGGCACTCTGGAGTATATAAATATCTTCTGACAAGCTTGACTGCGTTCTCCCTCGACCAGCTTTAGACCACCAGCCACCCCCTCCTCCCCCCAGTGTTCATATTATTCTTTTCCTCTGTACTTCCTTTTTCTTTTCCACTTCCCAGCCATCTCTCTTTTGCTCTGTGTTTCTATCTCTCTGTCTTTGCTCTGTAAATGTTGCTTTTTGCTACGACTCTAATCAGTCATTCTTTAGAGCGACTGTGCAACTGCAACATGACCATTTCTGTCGAAGATAAGGCTGGACAGATTAAATACACTGTTCGGTGTTGGAAGAAAGGAGCGAGAAAATTAAAGGGAAAAAAAGCAACCACGAAACCTTCATCATCAGTGAACAGTGGAAATATTTTCTTCAACATTTATCCTCATTACTTATCTCCTGGCAGCCTTTTTTTCTTACTTTTTTCTTTATCTCTACAAAAGAAAAAAATATTTCTTCATCAATTATCATTACTGAGGGGTGATTTAAAAGCTGCACAGCAAATTCATGAAGTGCCTGAGTGATTCCATAAGGTCTTTAATGTCAGAGGTGGAAACCTTAATTAAGAGAAAGTGATGTTTTTAAACCATAAACACAGGCATTGCCCTACTTTTTACTTATCTCTGATGATCATCAGGCCAGTGTTCAGCGTTCACTTCTCTAACTTTAAAGTTGAAAGTGTGTCAGATATTGTACTGCATAACGTACTCTTTGCAAAGTACCACTCCTGTTGGTAACTGTTCATAGGCCTCTCAAGCATTCACACTTGGCATGACAATATGCAGCTTTCAGCGATGTTAGTGAGACATTTTCCAAAGGAAATAACAGCAAACTTCTGTAAAAAGTACTTTTGAAATATCACAGAAATAATGCAAAAGGTCACAGGTCCCAATATGTGTACAGTGATGATAAGTTAAGCCATATAAGATAAATTCATATACTGTTAGCAACAGCTGAGGTTAGCACAACAAGTTAGCAAGGTGATACACTAGTGCATGGCTGGAAGACCCCACCAATGGGCTCCTGGATAGCTACAACAGAAATGCTAAACTATGAATAGGACCAGGACACTGTGCCATTGATGCGATGATGGAGGGTAACGCTATAAAATGGAATCGCATCTTAAATGCTGAAGCACATTCAACAGCGTCAGCTAGACATTCCCATCTCTGGGACAGGGAAAAGGCAAAGAATTTCAAACAGCCAAACACTGCTTCTGCAATCTGCCTTTGCAAATCCAGGGTTACAATCCAGACAAAATCCTTGAGCTTGACAGGCTTCCTGCGCCTTGTCATGGTAGCTAACATATGATTGGATAGTGGTCACTAAAGGGAGGGGCTTGGGAAAGGGTCAATTAGCCACGGTCACACAAACAATATAGAATAATCTCTGAAGAGTATTGTGAGTGAATGAAATGCAGGAGGTAGACAAACAGAAATACTTAAATTACTTCAGACATCTGGTGAATTGTGATAGCAGATTGCCTTGTTCCTTTAGTCGTTAAGTTCAGACAATCATTAAATGTGATATTATGGATATACTGCACAATAATTGTTTTTCCATACTGATGTGCCTGATCTTCTCAATTTAAAAAAAATACACAAGCCCAGTAAGCAACCCATGGAAACAAAAAAATTTGTCTCAAAAGCCCTATTTTGGTCTTTACAGACAGAACTAACTGTAAATGCATAGTGAATTTCCAGTCGGCCATATAAGTTGAATAGTATTAAGTGAATTGATTGTAAAGCAAGATGAGTCTATGAGTTGTGCTTATCAATGGACCCCATTAAACACTTGTCACCCTGGGGGAATTTCTTTGGCCATGCAAGTCATTGTCAGCAGACAGCACTCTGACTAATCAATGAGTGCTTAATTACATCTGGTGCAGGGTCCAGAGGTGCAGTAAAACAATATGCCCGCACTGCCAGTGTCATCTTTTGTAGAGACAGATGGTACTTTAGTCAGCGACATTGTGAGGATCCACCCACAAAAGAATTTGGGACTTAGCTAAAAATGTCAACAGTTGGAGTGTGTGACGAAACAAATGTGACAAGACAAGATAAGAATGTCATTTGGATTTCACTCTAAAAAACAATTAGGCTTCTCTTATCACTTTCATGAATCTTTGCCTCTTGACACAATACACAACAATAGACCCAGACTTAATGTTTACAGATTAACAACATCTTCTATTCTCTACCATGATTTTGCATTGTCCTAAGTAGCATAAAAAGATGATCTCAACAAGTAAAACTCTATTTGCATATGGGGCTTAATGAACATTTGCATATTGCTCTTTACACAGTCTACTAAAGCAATGAGTAAGGTTTGCAGTTACTTAAGAAAACAGTCATAATGTTGAAGTTCTACTGTAGCAAACTACCTAGTCAGGGTCATCATCATGCTGTGTGTTATCCTTAAGCAGAAATATGAAAAGGCCTTTAATGGTTTAGAATAACTCGGTGTCAGAAGACCTGTTGGCAGAGACACCTACTGTATGTAAATCTGTAGGCCATCACTGACTTGATCAGCATAGGGCTGACAACAAAGTGAATTAAGCCTCATCTAAATGTAAATGAGGTTTTATACCTTTGGCAAACAGCTTACATAACCAGTGTCTATTTTAATAAACCAATTAGATTTTATTCTGTGCTATACTAATACAACAAAATAAAATCTGTCCTTTGTGAAAATGTACATCAGATGCAGATAGCTGTCTACTATAGGTAGGAAAAAGGGGGGCACAAAGTCTGACAGAGTTATAGGTATGCATGAATTTCAAATCAAAACGTCTGCTTGAAATACTGTGTTACAGCCATTCAATCTGGGCTGAGAGGAGTAAAATAGACATAGGATGCCATGAAAGACCATTTGAGAAATATACATGCCTCTCTAACATGCAATACAGGAGGCAGGAGCTTAAACACCTCATCTCCAATTTCCTTCCTGTCATTGGTATCAGAGATAGACTGAATGTATATGAAAAACAGCAGCTCATTTTATAAGACTTACTGATACTTCAGATATGCAAACTGTCTTATCAAGTGTGAATAAAGGCTCTAAAGCTATTGTAAAAACAATATGGCATCCTTCCGGTCTAATGTACTGAGAAATCTTGTATGTGTTTAAAATCTGAGCCAAAGCAAGCACCTCCACTGATAAAAACATAGTCATTCTATAAACACTGGACTATGACTGAATATAACATAAAGCCAAACCCCTGTATGAAATACAAAAAAAAATAAAAAATATGTTTATAAGGTATACAAAGTCAAGCAAAATTTGTTTGAGATATTTAACTAAACTATAAATATTATTGTTAATCTCTAGTGCAAGGTGTTCTTATTGCTAATAAGAATGCCACCTTTTATTTTCAGAAGTAGCAGATTTAATACTATGTTGAAAGAACTGAATGACCTTTTTTTTATTTATTTATTTATTTATTTTTTTTCAAAAACCTGCCACAAACTTTTTACAACCCCCTTTCAGAGGCCTCTGAGGATACATGTGGGAGGCACATCACTTTACGAATGTTCAAAGAACAGATTTGGAATAATTAGAAATCAAAAAACAAGTTATCCAGGGATACACACACAGGGTACTGTGAACAAACTCATAAACTAATATCACAGCTCGCCTTAAAGTAAGGTGGAAAAAATCAGTAATGCTTAAATGAAACAGCAACAAGGCATTAATTTGACATTAGCTGGCAAACATCAATTCATCCCCCATTCTAACTTTAGTAATGCATTTACTGGCAAGAGATTAATATCAATTCCATAAATCATTCAGGAGGTACGTCCGGACCCAGAGACACTGGTATGTTAGCTGATCTCAGTGTGGAAGCTCAGCGCCCATTAATCAATGTCTGAGCTTCTCTGGTCATGTCATCTGGGAGAAAAAGGCAAATTTATATAAAGGGCAATCACCACACTGATATCTCAGCACAATCCTCCTAATGTAACATATTTATATCTTAAAGCCGCAGTCCTATATATATATGTACTCACCTTCAAATGCCTCTTGTCTACTGTGAACAACATTATGGATCCGGATCCCTATTTCCATATTTATCCTTTCATATGCCCATGCAGGATAAGTTTTCTTTATGAATGAATTAATTAATTAATTAGTAACAGGCCAAAGACATACAACAACTGGAAGAAAGCTTTTCACTTTCTTTAACATCTTTGATTCCTTTAAATCAAGTGTACTGGAGACAACATAATAGCTAAAATCAACTTTGGAGAATAACTTTGACACTGACTCCAAGGCCAGACATCAGAAAGTAAACAGGGTGAAGTTAAAGCTCATCTCAGCCTGCAGAACCCAAAATGGGCTTGTCTGTGGAAATATGAAATCTGAGTGCCATCTGAACCTAATCTCCACAAAGAGATTCTGTCCCAGAGAGACCAGCTGATTCCCTGACTTACTCCGCCTACTTGTGTGCTTGAGTGTGTGCCTCTGTGTGGCTATAACCAACTGACCTTGTCAATGGTAAGAAAGTGCTTTGTTTTCATTATCCTGTCCAAACAAGGACCATTAACAAATCACACTGGAGCATGATAACTTCATCTTACTGCATGCCCAGCTCCCCTAAGAGATGGACATAGTAACATTCCTACCCCCCTTTCACATATACTTAATTTATTTCTCTTTTCAGCCACCAGCCATGGAACAGGAAGAATATGGGTAGAAAGCTGCAGCAAGAAAAAAGCTCAAACAACACCTGCTCTCAAGTCCCTACTGAGTTCTAGTAATTCATATTAAAGATTTTAAGAGCCTAGCACTCTATAAATTGTTATATGAACTCGTCACTGATTATACTCTTGCCAAGATATTTCACAGTCTCAGTAGAGCTTCCAGATACACAGACTTACGGTAAGGTGCTGTATCTAAATCTCTGAAAAGTTTAGTACTGGAACTGTAACTAACTATTGTTTCAAGTCTTGATTAATCAGCTGGTAATTTTCTTTATTAATCAAATAGCCAGTAAAATTCATATAGTCTAAGTTGATGTTTTAAAATATGTAGTTTTGTCAGTCCAAAACTCAGAAATATTCAGTTGAATATGATTTTTATATCAACGAGAAAGCTATAGGAGATGCTTAAAACAGCAGCTTTTGCCATTTCTGCATTGCAAATTCCTTTAACAATTCATTGATGATCTAAATTGCTGGTTCTGTTGATTAATTAATTACTTAATCGACTCATTGCATCTTTATTTTGTACCCAAAACCTCAGTGTGAGTCATCTAACAGTGTTTTTGGAAAATTACAGTAGGTTATGTAAACCACTTTTAATACAATACTCAGTTAATATCAAGCACTATAATTTGAATTACTTCTATAACAGTTAAAAGAAACCTTAGATAAATCAATTAGTGGTAACATTAGGGGTTTATGTGTATGTGATAAAGCTAATTTTCCAACTGATATCTTGTTTATTCTCACACATTTTTAACATTTGGAGGTGTTTAGGTGTAAACCTTAGGCTGCAGTAAGTGGAATTTAAATATTCTAGTTCTTACATAACAAAGGTGTCTTCAGCAGCTACTGATGAGAGGCAATTGATTCAAGATGCAAGTGCATATTTTGTTGAACATAATGTTGCACAATAAATGTTTGACAAGAATAGCTCAGTGGTTATGAATGAAAACACAATGCCTCGAATCAAAAATTTAACTCCTTCTTATTTTAGAGATTTGGCATATTTGAAAGTTACTTACCACTCTCAAAGCAAGCATCAAATACCAGATGTCCTTTCCGTGGAACTCCCGAATAACCAGGTGGGCTCACTGTCAGTTTGTTCACATTACCAACCAGGGCATCCTCTCCTCCAGTTTCACTGCCTGAGGAACAAGCAACATGTAGGAATAAGATGATTCACAGGTAGCTTCCCATACACATTTTGAAGCTATTTGTAGATAATAAATGAAACAGAGTAAACAGTCCGAGTTTTTTGTCCTTAATATGAAACATAAGCTGCCATGCAGGACCTTAAGCCACCTCTAAAACCAAGATTAAATGTATAAATGACAAGATAAAATTATTTCTGAATTAAATGTTATCTTAGAATCTTAGAAACAGTAATGTTATGTGACATATTTCTAAAAGTGAGTTTTGTCAATTTTTAATTGTAATTACAAAAGCTGATCTGCAGGGGAAAATAGACAAACATCAATAAATAAAGAAGATCAATATCAAAATTATTTAATAAATACTTTGTGTTGTGTTAACCCTAACCCATATTACAATATAACCAGTATGCCTAGGTGGGTGGCTTGGTTTGCTGTTATTGCATGAGTTAAAAAAAAAGATATAAAAAAGCATTTTTTTTCTTTTATATTTGCTACAGCTCAATACACTACAAATGGAGTTGGAAATCAGTTCTATAGTTTTTTTACCACTGCACCTTGTCTTAAACTATTAGTTGGAAGATGCTGGCAAATGACTATGTTCAGGGTTAGGGTTATTTTATATTATTATTTTATTATTATTATGTTTGAATCCTTTAAATGTTTATGCAACTGTTTTTTTCCTAGAAATATATATATTTTGACTCAAATACTGCTACATATTATTCTTTTTTATTATTTCTAAATTGATTCTGTCATTCTGTAACCCATCTTTTACACCCTAAAATAATATATTGGAATATAAAATAGTTAGTTTGGATTATTCAAAATAACAGCTCTAAATGTAAAGTGTTTGCAAATATAATGAAAAGAATTTCTGACTTGCTTTTTGCACTTCAAGACCTCTAAATTCACCAAATGTGGAAACTGTTTCTTGATCATGTGAATGAAAGTGTATCTGCGTTTTAACTTTAGTCTTTGTATGCAGTATTTGAGGGGGTATGATCTCACTATGTTGCCTGTTGTTGTGATAATGTGATAATTTACTCAGGGTGATGTGCAGCATTTGACAGATGTGCCTCCTGAGAACATTTTCGAGTTTTTCTTTTAGGGTTTTGCAGAGCTTATAAGTGCTATGCTTTAATATGTTGCTGCCTTTTTATGTAGTTTCTGTCAAATAAGAATAGTAAAACATCGAATACATTAAAAAAAACAAAAAAAAAAAAACGTTATGAAAATAACAGGTGTGGATAAATTTTCTGCAGCAACAGAAAAGATAAAAAAATAAATAAAATACAATACAAAACCATTTTCTATCCAGTAAAAATCATTGTGTATTCAAAGATCTATGTATCCAATATTTTGGGGGGGATTAAAATATTTGTTATGTTGCCTCTTTATCAATACAGCCGGCTTAGAATCTTTTGGCATTTATTCACGGATTGATTCTTTAATTCAGGAGCGTAGCGGACAAGAAAAACTATTTGCAGAAGTAGCCCATCGACAGCTAGCTTATTAGCTATAAAGTGGATGAGCTATCCCTGACAGTTAAGCTAGCTAGCAGACTGTAATAGCCAACACACCTGCACTACTGCTCGCCCTAGTGTAATGGTTAACGCTGACATGCCAGTAGTTTACCGTGTGTTTCCGTGAGTTACCTTACCAGCATACAATTAGTTAACTGGTTGGCTAGCCTCTGTAGCAGCAACGCTAGCTCATAAAAAACCTAGTGATATGACTCTTGTTTACATCCTTACACCTGCTAGCTAAGGGGTTAGCACGCTTCACGTTAGCGCCCATATAAAGACACGGAGCAAGCCCCAAACATGCAGCTATGATATGTCGGACAGCTGGGCATCGTCCGCGTCCTTCTGCTAGTAAAGCAATGGAGAAAGCGCTAGGTAAGTCTCATATTTACACACCAGTCTCGACGTCTCTAACAGTGCTCTCCTCCATCTTCCTCTCCAGTCTGTTACACAGCAGCCGACGCTCCATGTGTGTTTCCACGGCAACGGAGCAGGAAGAAGAGGGAGGCTGTCATCACCAGGAAACCGCTGCGGGAACAACACAGAGCGGACAGGTAGGAAGTTAAACTACCACGGGTGGAGGAAGTATTCAGATCCCTAACTGAAGCAATAGTAGTATTTACAGACTACAGAATCACTAAACTACAAGTAAAAGCCCTGCATTCAAAACTTACTGCAGTTTAAGTACAAAAGAATCAGCATCAGAAATGTACTTTACGAAAGTATGAAAAGTAAAATGTATGCAGAATGGCCCTGAATAAGAAAAAGTGTGGTGATATGCAGTGGTGGAATGTGCATTAACCCATTTACTGTACTTAAGTACAATTTTGAGGTACCTCTACCTTACTTGAGTTTTTCCATTTCATATAACTTAAAATTACATTTTGAGTCAAGTCTTGTACTAGTTAGTTACTAGTTACTTTTCAGGTAGAGATTTATCATAAAATAAACAACAAACAAATAACATTCGAACATATTTTAAATTAATAAACATTGTAGTAAATTAACAACATTAAAACACTGCTAACATAAATGTATCGATACCAATCTAATTTTATATTTGGAATATATAAAAGAATCTGAGTGTGACCATTCTGCATGACAAGAACAAGTACTTAACCAACTTCACTTTTAAGTGAAGTAGTAGTACTAATAGGAAGTAGTAGACTTTACATTTAAGTGCAGATACATTTGTACTTTGTGTAATTCTAAGTGCATAGTTAATTGAATTGGTACAATAAAAATACAAGCTTAACATGCAGATTAGAAACGATAACCAAAGTAATTTTCTGTAGTGCTTATTCTCAAGCTGGTTCAGTAAAAGTCGTCTTAAAGATAAACTACGCCATGAAAAAAAGTACATTTATAGGTATCTATAGAGACCCAATCCTGTATTTTCAGTTTAACAACCTTAGATTATGAATAATAAAAATAATATATTAATAATAATAAACACAAATTTGAATTTTGAATGTGTTAACAAACAAATAAGCCACAATTCCTGCATAGTGTGCCTTTAAAGATATGATGATCTTGTCTCTGTTAGCACTAATATTC
>JAOWBC010001052.1:16188251-16199114 GCA_028566105.1 Hypoplectrus providencianus | reverse complement strand
CCCCCCCCCAGAGTATAAAAGCTGGCAAACGTGTGTAGCTACGGTATATTAGCAGCCAGGAGATAGTTAGAGGTCATCTCTATTTCATAACAATGATTAGCTCCTTCCATCTGCCGCTCGCTGCACTTCCCCTTTCCTTGATTGCTGTGTTCTCTATATCCAGGAAATTAGTTCATTTATGCTCCACAACCCTGCCGTCACTGAGGCACAAACAGGTGCAGCAGACTGAACGACGCCACAGAGGAAGAAAGAGGCTCACACTGAGAGAAACAGAGACATGGAGAGATGAGCAGCGTCGACAACAACAATCTTATTGGTTGATCAATGCAGGAGTCACAACAAATGTGGATTACATTCTAACATGGGTCATTAAGTTGCCTGCCAAAATATAACAATCTCAGGTATTAAAAACAAGAAGGAAACAAGAAAAGGCCCAAATCATCTATATCTTTTTTAACTGCGTTCACAGCAGAAAATAATATGGAAGTTTGATGTACTGCAGTGTCCACTAAAGCATTTTAGCTCAGTGTGGTCAGTGGAAAAAAACACATGCTATTCAGCCATATCATCCCCTATAGCATTCATCAGACTGGAGCAAATTATAACCGCACTGTGTCATACAATTTACACGCAACATCACACGAACACATACTGTGCCGCTTTGTGTGTGTGTGTGCATCATGTCATGTTTGCACTTGATATGAGCACATGTGGTGTGTCAGTTACGGGGAACACAGAGAGGCTGAGAGACACTGCGAGCAAAAGGGGGAGGGGAGGGGGGTGCTAGAGGGTTCCGATTTGTTGGAAGCTGTGTGTGTGTGTGTGTGTGTGTGTGTGTGTGTGTGTGTGTGTGTGTGTGTGTGTGTGTGTGTGTGTGTGTGTGCTGGCCACCAGTACTGCAGGGAGGGCCTAGAGATCAGCAGCTGAGCCTGTGTCCCGCTGGGAGCCATCACTGCAGAATGGAGCAGGTGTCTGCAGGCTCATGCACATACACATGCACACACTCACACACACTCTCCGAACACACACTGTAGCCGTCTCTCTATGATCTTTTTCAATGTGCACACCCTACCCAATATATGTACCCACTTTAGCCCCTCCACATAGGGCCTTTTACTATGTATTTTGTCACAAATTACAGTTTTTTGAACATTACCTATTTTTCATACCAATCGACTCAATAGAAAAATCAATGAAAAGGCTTGCAATGCGTATATGATCCTTAAACAATAAGCCAACAATAGAAGGCCCGCTGCTGCAGCGCCCACGCCCAACCAAAGGTCACCTTTACTGCGTTCAGGTACTCTGACCTGGAAGTAACAGCCAGTAATTTTAGCGACATAAAGGCACCGGCAGGGCCCAGGGTTTTGAGAAGAACCCACTGACTGTGGCTTGACGTTCATGACCAAACAGCAGGAACACACTGATCATGTCAGTAAATCAAACAATCCCTGAGAGATATTTTTCAGAGCGGTGGATAAAGAGGGTGACACGTGAGCCAAATGTAAACTAATGATTTCAAACTGTGATTAATACAGTGATTGACAGGTTTTTTAATAAATAGATTAAGATTTTAAGAAATAAGCTACTGAACCTTTTTTTTATTGAATGATAATGACAGTAACAGGCTGATGTTTTTAATTAAGAAATGTCAGTTACTTTGACGTCTCAGTCAGAAAGGATACATCTAAAATATATATTTATTGGCTCAAAAATATAGACATGGACATAAATTATTTAAAAATTGAAAAATCGAGCCTCATGCACACCCATTGACCACAGTTTTAAATAGCAGTGGATTACAAATCCATATTGTGGCTGAATGAAACTGGGGGTTTAAGTCAGTGGCTACATTGGTACAATTCAATAGGTTGTATAAATCTAAATTCCTGCTGTTCATTTCTCTTCTTTAATTCCTCCAAAATCCCAGGGCTGCTCTTTTGCTCGGTAGAGAAAAAACATTTAATTTCAGAGACAAATTTGTTGCCTCTCGTGGACAATGTTTTCACATCCAGTTGCAGTTATTTCATTCGGCTTAAAAGGATAAATAGAGAGAGAATAATGAAACAGACAAGACTGGAGAGAAAGCAGTATTGTGTTTTTCAAAATTGGTGGGTTCTTCGCATTTTGCTATTTGCAAACAAACATTACCAATTATTATGGGAGGAAAAACAGAAAAATGCCTCAGCTGCTGTTTGACAGTGGAGTCAGATTTGGAGGGCTTCGGCTAAATCTAATGTCATTTTAGGTCGACAAAAGCGGCCTGAGGTGGGTATGGAATCATGCAGATTTACTGAATTAATTACAGACGGTGATATTGAAATGTACTGCAGATGTGTCAGCCTTATAAACTTTGACAAAAGAGGAATTAGCCAGTGCAAGCCCTTTACTGACCTGTCTGTTTCTGTGATAATCTCACTCAGATGGCTTTAGTCACCTCCACAACAGATATGTATTCAGAAAGCAAACACTATCCCCTCATGAAAGGAGCATTAAATCGCCTTTTTCAAGAATTACATTTATAGATCCGAAGGCAGTTTGAGATATCATGTGTTCCAGACGACAATTATTATATGTAAGGGCTCACTTTAAAAGAAGCGATGTGAGGAAATGTGCGTTCTTGTTGTTAGCTCGGTGCCTGTTGATGCTGAGCTGACAAACCGCTGCCGATATTTGAGGGATTGTCTGCGTCTGGGATCCTGTCAAGTTGATGAACAATGCTATTTTTCGTCCTCTCACAATTGACAGTTTCAAAGCCAATGCGTTTTTATTGATTCGCTAATTGCCGGGGATGAGGCAAAGTGTCTGCTGCCAACATGAATAAATGATGTATGGCTTACTTGTGCATTAGTGCCAGGGAGGTGTGACCATTCGGGTTAGCTCGCCATTGGAGCCACCGGGAGGTGTCGAGTATTCGGGGGCCTGTTTATATTGTGTGTACAGAAAAGCAAGCAGCTTTAGAAAGTGATTCATAAAGGACAAGCTAAATCATGAAAATAATCATGGAGATGCTATGGTTATTTCTATTCAAGGGAAGGCTAACATTAAGTGCTTCCTCTGCAATAACAGCATCATCATAATCTGCTGACCCTTTAATAATATATGTGTTCTAACAGCAGTATTCATGTTTTAATGCTTTACCATAAAGTTTGCCTTGAGCTGTACATTTGTAAAGGGAGGCGAATTACAGGAATACATACATATTTTTGTAAAGAATTATTGTCATCTACCTCTGTGTTAGTATTAATCTATTAATCTGTCTTGGCTTAATTGAATGTAACATTATAAATAGTATATATGCTCTGCACTTAGCTTACAGCTTAAGTACACAATGTGTTGTTATTTTTGTAGTGGAATATTATTGCTAGAGCTGCTGCTTATGAATTTCTTCCAAAGTGTTTCAACGACACAAAATAATTTAAACCTGTCTCCAAGCATGTAGGCATTTAAACCTAAGCCCGGTGGAGTTTTTCTTGTTGTGCATTGCCCACTTGCTTTTCTTCAAGCATGAGAAAGGGCGGTTAAGCATGAACTGACATTTGGAGAGCTGGATTTGTGCTGCATGGGCATGTTTTGGTCCACAGTACCGTAGGCCATGCCTGTGACGGACTGTGGATACGTCTCGTTTCGAAAAGGTTATTCCTTATCGGAAGCCATAGCGCGAGCCATTTATGGAGATCAGATGGTGTGATGATTTTTGATAAGGTTTTAAAACATCATTAAAGATGGCAGGTGGTGTTTCACTGATTCTCATTTTCCACCTGAGCTCTGAGTGGGAGTTTCTGCAAAAGGAGAGAGCCGGATTCGTTCCTGGGGGGAGATACATGACTGCAGAAAAGACTTAAATAAATAAATGAGATAAAAAGGTCTAAAAGTGAGCAGAAGTCTAAAGAATTTCAAGTTGGAAGCTTTGTGTGTGTATGTGTGTGGAAGTGTGTGGGGAGATGTGATTAAAGCCTCCACCAGATGGACCACAGCAGTCACCCTGTGAGCATGGATGTACCCCGACCGGGATCAAACGCAAAACGGGCTGCCGTCCCCACAGCCCCAAAGCCCACCACTATACCCCATGATCCAGTGACCTGCCACACTGCGGCATGGCCACAGCTTCATTTCATCCGGTTCAGACTGGAAGACAACAGATAACAAAACAAGATTTCTATCCAAGTCACCATACCCTTTTTTATGACCTCCAAATGTAACAATTAGATGGCATTACATTTATTACACGACAATGACAATAAACAGCAAGGCTAAACTTCATGATCAGTGTGTGAGCTGCTGGCCTGCTGAAGTTGAATGTCACCCCAAGCTGCGGACCACTCTGTTGTCCAAATGGACACTAATCCACCAGAGTCCTGTTGAGAATACACGCTCAGTGCCAGAACACATGCCAGACTCAACAGCCAATGCATAGCTAAGCCTCTCTGGGCACCTCCACAAACCTTCTCTCATTTGTTTTAGCCTCAAAGACCCACCATGATCTCTTCCTTTAAAAGGGGAAGAAGAAATTCTTTATTTTTATGTGAGGATTTTATGTGAGAAAAAGCAGTTATCCAAGCATTATTTTTGAATTAAATCTACAAAAGGGCAGACTTTACATGGCGATTGAACAAGTGTTCACTCCCTATTGCACAGATAGAGACGGAGCATTCAGACTGAGCTTTCAAACGGCCCCCTGTCACATCTCTGCAGTCTGCAAAGCTCCAGCCATACCAAACAGCTTTGAGTTAAAGTGGAAGAAAGTGGCTGTGACAAATGCAGCACAGCCTTGTTCCAGGATCAGCATGAAGAATTCATTTCTGATCTGAAGAGTTTTCTACCAGGGAGACTGACACAGGCAGGGGTTAAGCTGGCTCTATATCATGCCCGCTGACAAGGAGGAGAGAACACTAAACTTAAATCATTAATTATATCAAGGTGTGTTGCACCTTTTTTTTTTTTAGGTAGTTTGTTGCATCCTAGTCAGTAGAATGAATGTTGCCGTTATATATGTTTCTGCAAACCATGGATAGGTTGATTCTTGGGGTATTTGACTGCTGCTACTCGGCCTCCTTCCCTACTCCTGACACTCTGGAATGCAGTAATTTAGCAATAAACAGCAACCCATGGTTAATGTTGTGAAGTCAAACAAAAACATTGTGTTTGAGCACAAACTACTTGGTTAAGGTGAGGAAGAGGTTTTGTATTTATAAAGAAAACCTTCCATATATAACTACTGGACGCAGTTCTAAAAAGGATTTGAAAATAGAAGCACTTGATGTAGTTATATAGTGGCATAGACCATGATGATGAATTTGAAATATTCAGGTAGGATAGATAATTAGCAGGTTAAGCCAATATACTGACATTGACTTTTGGCTTCACAAAAATAGGGCACAAACACTGTTCTGTTGGATTTAGGTCTAGTGTTTTGTTTGGCCCATCTAGCCACCTGGACCTCCACCATCTGTGGGCTGTGACACTCATTGTACTGCGTTACCTGTATCACCACTAAAAATAAAGGGTGCCGGAAATATTTCAACATATCTGTAGTTTGAAGAATAGTGTCTGTCACCAGGATATCTCAAAAATATGTATGAATGGATATCCATTGCTTTTAAGTAATAATCAATTTATCTGAATTTATAATTTGGGGCTTTAGATCATCCAGCTTCTTTAAAAAGAAAACATGCAGACATATCTTACTAAGAATTCAAGATATTTCAAGGGTCAGAATGTGTTTTAAAGAAATATTTGTGGCAATGCTTGATGTCTTTGTTTGGAACAGCAAGCTGAATCACTGTATCATTGTAGGTGATGGTTTGCACTCTCTAAATGCCTTCAAGGGCTCTATGTTGGCAAGTATTTGCCTCAGTGAATTGGGATTTTCTGTCTGTGCACACAGGCTTTTCTTCTCATCTGCACCCATTTAGCATTTCAGTGACTGGCTGTGAACTTGACTGTCCTCCCAAGATAATTTAACATCATTTGCTCTCCTTGGTTTAAATAAGGTGGCATTATGATCATTCTGCTCCTGGCGCTTAAGGACATCAGTTTCCTCTTCGGAGGATCTTTTGTGGCAGAACTACTCCCGACTGCTCTCCTCTATTACTAAATTGTCAGAGCTCCGTGGCACAGAGCGTCCTGCTTTTGAGTAGAAAGAACAGAGGTGATTTGATTGAATGTAAAACAGCAATGCAGGTGCAGTGTGTGTCTCTGACCATGAAATTACCCCAAAAAATCAGTATCCACACCATGTGCACCATTGATTCATGAAAATGAAGCCCCTGGTCTTAACACTAAAAGCAAACAAGAAAAGTCAACTGAATCCAAGCCGCCCCATTGTTGTCCGGAAACAGCCGCATCGTGTTAATAGCTGTCTAGTGTCTGAGATTCAGTGATGCTGAGTTTGTCGCCGGGCATGGAGACGGGCAAGTTGAAGGCTGTGAGTCTCATTTGTTGATTGTTACTGGCAGAGGGTGGACACCTGCCAGGAAAGAGGCGATCATCAGTCTGAGTAGCACAGCAAGATGCTACTACTGCCAGAACTTCAATACAGCAACTAAATCTATCCTTCAAGGGCAAATCAAAAAGAGCCTAAGTAAGCTGCAGCATACTGAGGAGTGTGTTCTGGGCTATTAAATGTATTAGGCTGTTTTACTGCATAGACTGCTGTGATATTTTGAATTGAAATCAACCGCGCCTGATAAGCATTGTTCTCCACAGCTCTATTAAAATCCTGTTTTCATCACCAATTACAGAGTTGTTACCATACAGGGTAACAGGGATAATTCATTTTAAGATTGTGTTTTCTGTCTTGTGTCCTTGGTTGCATTAATTTCCTCTGAACCTGACTAGCAATTGCAAAGATCAGATTTGGCTGCAAGTTTTCTTTCTCTAGTTAATAATCAAGGTATTTTCTTCTAGCACTTTGAGGTAACACCTCTGCTGGCATCTTCACTTCTCCTCCTTTAAATAGAAGTCTTATTATGCAGAGTGAAACATGAGACAGGTGTTGAAACACTGCCTCTGACAGTTAACAACACTCAAACCGAGAGCACCCACAATTATCACCGTCTGCACACTGCATATTCAAACTTGCTATACCGTGTATTCTTTGCCTGCTCTTTCACACTTGTTATCGGAGTACTACGTGTTGGCTGCACCCAGGCTATATTATGTGTGTACAGTGCGGTGCCACCAGTCCATTTAATCCAAAGATTCAACAAAAACATTTTTTTTTTTCAGGGAGTGGCAGAGACGAGTTTATGTGAGAGAAGCAGAATGAGTAAGGGAGAGGAAAAGGGACACCACCCGCCTGCATTAATCCATTATGGTCTGTAACTAGGAGGGGTTTAGGGTGGAGTAGCAGGGCAGAGTGGAGGGCAAGAGGAGTTCATGACAATTAGCCAGCTCTCTGCTTTCTGAATTAGCAGGCTGGAAGAGCAGGATGAGCCACACTCCTGGGGTCCAGCCCTCACAGCTCTGGTTCCACAGCCGTCACACCGACAGACTGTGACGTGCTTCAGAAACCACAATGCTATGCGCCGTTTACAGCAGCGGGCATGTATACCCGTGCATGCACATGTTTTCTGTGTGTCGGGCCTCAGTTGTGCATGAGTGTGTGGGTTCATGGATACGAGCCAGAGCCAATCAGTGAGATGGGGTTTCTCACTGCTGACAAGTATGGCCGGCCCTCCTGGGTTAAAGCCACAAAAGCTTTTTAACTTTCAAAACTTTACAAGAGGAAAGAAATATCATTTGCCTCCTCAAAAACTATTTAGCATCAGTCATCATCTAAAAGGCCAAATAATGCATCCAATCAGTGCTGGCTGCTTTTTTTGTGTGCAAAGTCATTCAAAAAAAGAGTATTCTTTTTTTAGTCACTACCCTTAATTACTTCTTTGACATTTTTACATTTATTCTGAGCTTTATTTCATTGTATTCATAGAAAGAAACTGAAGGCAGGGAAAGGCCACAAAATAATAAACAGCACTGCAATGTCTCTGAAATCCAGACTGTAAAGCTTCTCAGCATGGATGCCCTTGATAGACTATCTCAACCACTCCCTCCATCTGTCCGTACACAATATAATAATGCACAGTGTGTACCCTTAACTAGGACATGGCAGCAACACGGTTCCATCTCTGGTATGAGTCTGTATATCATAACTACACACACAGACACACACACACTCCACAATACAACACACTCCGAAGAGCAGATTGTGTTTATAGCTAATTTACTGAATAGGGGCAGCCACTTTCATTGCTTTATAAAAATCATGGTCCTGTAGAGCAATTTAGCGAAACGACAAGCCGAGCAAGTCAACTGTGAGAGACTATTTTCACTTTGAAATCACATTCTCATTTAGAGAAAAGGTTATTTGGATCATATTACAGAGGGAGAAAACAACCTCAAAATGCTGTCCTTTATGAAATAAGAGAATGATCGCCGTCTATTTTCTCCCCACATTTTTCCGCCTCTAAACATCTGTGGTTAAAAGTTGACTGCAAACGAAGATGGAAATGTGATTTGGGATTCAGTCTCACTTTCCATTCTTTACAGTGGGGAATTAAAAAGCAACAATAAAAGCATGGCTGGGAGGAGGATATTAGGAACAGTGGGGTGGAGGGAGCTTTTTTTCTGGGTTGAACCCAAAACCTTTATTAAATGCAAAGGTCAGAGGAGGAGGATAAAAGATGGACAGGAAACTGTGCGTTCGTTGCCTGCACTATTCAACTGCAAATTTTGCTTCTTTCTGCTCTTTGGCGGAAAAGATATGGAGGCACATAACAAAGGGAAATAGACAAAGATGCACTTCTATTTTGATCCATTTTCTTTGTGTTTCATTCTACATTACTCTTCCTCTGTTGTGTCATATACAGTATGATTGGTACAAATCTCCAGACTGCGAGTGCCAGCATATTCTATTCTATCTGAAACAATAGAGAGCTTGTTCTGCCCATCTTCCCCTGTGTGTGTGTGTGTGTACCTCGGTACTGCTTAGGCTTAATTGAAGGCGTAGTGAGGGTTCTCATTAGTATGTAAGGCACATGGTTCCGTTAGGCTAGCTAGCTCGCTGTAGCTAACCAGCCAGGTGGAGAGGTCAGGGGTGAAGTGAAGAGACAGGGGAGCTTTAGTTCACCTCTCCCTTTTTTTGTCTGCCAAAACTGGCCTTATCATTCCTGACACTTCCTGTTTTTACCCTTCCAAAACTTAACACTTTCAGTGTGCTCATTTGGGAGCTAATTTGTGTAGCTACTTGAGTGTGTGGTTCAAATTCACATTTCATTTTAGTATGAATACACTTACTGTAAATGCAAGTGGAGAGTACGTGTGGGATACATGCTGTACAAATATACTGTTCACAATTTGCAGTGGATTTTGTGTGCACAGCAGGGCCTTTAGTGAGTTACAGAGGGCATCATTTAGCTCCAGGATCCAAACCCTAACAATTCATAATGGAGCTAATTTGCATTTGCTTGCTGGAGACCTGGGAACAGATAGAACCCTCAATGATTTACAAAGTGTTACCTTGCCGGTGGTACGGCAACTTGTGATTATTTTCTTTATTGATTAATTGAATTTTAATTTAATAATTTAGATTTTACCTCGACCAAAGAAGGTTATGTTGTCAGTTCAGTTTGTCTGTTTTTTAAGAAAGTTTATGGAAAAACTGCTCATCCAATATTTTTTAAACTTGGTGGGGAAGATAAAGAATGAATTTATTAAATATTGGAGAGGATCCAAAGTACAGGGCAGATATGCAAATTATTTTTTTCTTTGAAATCTAGGTATGGCTTTTTTGCTGCATTCATATTGTAACAGAAGAATTGGAAATTAGAGTTCAAGATCATATGCCATGGCTCACCGGATCATCACCACTGTTTTTCAATGTTATGTTAATACTAGAAAAAGCTGCAGCATTGTTTACACATTCTAAACAATAGAATACAAAACTTTTATTTGTAGCGTCTGTGTTTTTTCCACATTAAGACTTAAAGCTCATGAACACATGTTCAAGTCACAAAACCAGATCCCCAATTCAGGGAAATAAATCAGCCCAGGTGCACATGAATGTACCACTGGCCTTGGAAGAGTTCTGCGCAATCTGAGTGTTTTTCTATTTTTCATTTGTAATAGTAATTAATTGCTCAGTCTATAATATGTCATAGAAAAGTAAAAAACCCAAAGAAAAGGAAATCTTCACATTTGAGAAACTGAAACGACACATCTACTATAATTTCACAATATTAGAAATATTGTGTTAACCTTTTAGGGACACATTTTAACCACTTGCCAAAAGACTACCTGATGGAAAGTGGTGTTGGGATATGTCTTGGGGCGGCTCGGACAGATTAATCTCTTTGAGCTTACTGGACGTCCATTAGAGTTACAGTGGCTCCTGTCGGGCATCAGTCAGCTGAATGCTAACTGAAACAAAATAGCATGTGAATAAGGGTTGGCTTGCTGACTGCACCTTAAGGAAACTTTAAGTTCAGTAGTTGGAAGTTCATAATGTTTTGATCTATTGGATGGCAGGTTGATGCAACTTCCAGTGTGGGAGCAGTCTGATGTGGTCAGTCACAGAAGGCTACATGTTTATACCTACAGCATTAGGTGCCAGTGCATGTGTGTGCATTAATATGCTTATGTATGCTTATTGAGTAAGGTTTGTGGGCCAACACTTGTTTCGGTATGTGGATTTTTGATGCATGTGAGTGGGTTAATGTATTTATGTAGGTGTGAACGTACTGCCAAGTACTGCTGCCTGCAAGGTAACTGTGTTAAAGGAAGCAAGCTTCTTGCCTGCCTGAGATAAGGACCAGTGGGACAACATCAACCTGTAGCAGGTTTGCTGCTGGGCAAAGAAAATTA
>JAOWBC010001052.1:16155121-16179290 GCA_028566105.1 Hypoplectrus providencianus | reverse complement strand
ACACACACACACACACTGACATACACTCAGCCACACCCTCCCACAGTTCCCAAGGCTGTGGAATGAATTCTGGAGTACAACGGTCGGTTTGTGTCTATGTGATTTAGCTCTATGCCTGTGCTGCAAGGCAGACACACTCACTTTTACACAACCACGCAAGCAAGCAGGCTGTGTCTGAGATGCAGCTGATGGGGAAAACAGTGATTAGATTAGGAGGAGCTCTGCCTCTGCTTAGCAGCCGGGCCAGTGTTCTTCTCTCTCCCTTGTTCTCAGTCTTAGTGCTGTGTTGTAGGTTTTCTTCTTATCATATACCTCCAGGCTGTTTATAGCTTTTTAAATACCTGTTCAACAAAGCCAATATTACCCCTTTCAGCCTCAAACCAGTTTTAATTAGAACTCCTACTGTGAATTATACAGAAAATTGAGTTCAGTCAGAGGAGTTTACAAGTTTCTTATTTAGTTGCTCAGGAGAATATGCTCAGAGAACCCTTTTTAGGAAAGTTGCTTCATCATGTTCTTTAAGGCCTTTTTTAAATACAAAAACAAGCATGACTGTAGGCTTGAGCAAGCGAGGAATGTATTTTCTAGTTGGTTGCAATGGCATGACACTGCTGAATTGCTTATTTCTGACCTGATACATGCAGGTGGGCACAGTAGCAGTGTATAGCTGGGTAGTTGAGTTTGTGCATATGTTTGTTTATGCTGGTGTATTTTAGTCTCTTTTGCTAAAGATAGCAGACAGCTTCACTAAAATGGCTGGTTGCCTGCACAGGTGCATGGCGGCATTCACCTGCCAGCTACTTGTGGAGGTGGTGTCCTCGCTCATGACACATGGTGCTGACTCAGATGGATCAGCCTGCTTGCTCTCCCTGCCTCGCTGTCTGTTTCCGCGTCCTCGATCCACTGTCCCAGCCCGGCTAAAAGCAACTTCAGCTCAACACGGAAATAAGCACCGCATGGAAACACAAGCCCTCAAATGCAATCCAGAGTAGTGCAGGTATTTGTCATGGCAGTGCTGTTGACTCTGTTGCAGTGTCTCTTTGTATTTACTCAGAGAACAATCACAATGAGTTCAAGTAACCCGGTTGGTTTTAACATAGTTATGGCAAACATGATTTCTGTATTTTAAAAACGAAAGACAGAAGGAGATAAAAGACATGTCCTTTTGGGAACACTTGAGAACATTTTATGTCATGTCATGTCATGTATTCCCATCTCTTCTGCTCCGTTTTTCCCCCTTATTTGTGTCTTTGTGCCTGCCTCCACAGAACAATACTCACTGTATGGGCGCTTGAAGTTAGAGAGATATCATCTCCACTAAAACCTTTTTAACCACATTAATGACATTTAATTAAGGATAGAATCCCATGTAGGGGATGAGACGTTGATTTAGCCTCTCTAATCCCACCAAAATGTCCCAGCTAAGGGCTTCGACAGTGATCACTCCCATCCGTCACACCCAGGGATTTCAGCAGGACAGACAGCGATGCACAGCAGAGACATCTTGCTGATTTGACTGAGCTGGGAGCAGAGATGCTGGCTGCGGCAGCTAGAACTGGAACAAAGGCTGGCAAGCTGTTGATGGGGATTTGATGCTGTTCAAGGGAAGATTGCTGTTGGGATGATGGCGCTGCGTTGACTTGCAGTGGAGGATTGGATGGAGAAATAGGGGTCAGGGGCATCAAGTGCGGGACTGTTCCTGGCACAGGAGTGAATCTAGGAGAGCTGTGATGAGGACCTGAGAGGCCAGGCCGGGGCTGGGGCTGGGGCTGAGGGACAGGGACTTGGGCTGACAGGCAGGGCCAGGCCTTCAATTCCAAGGCCCAGTCCCTGTGCTCCAGGCTTCAGCCAAACAGCTAGGCAGGTGTCCAGCTGATCTCACACCCCCACAAGGGAGGAACTGCAGAGCACCAGTCACTGGAGCTGCACAAATTGAAGTGTCATCTCCAGAGTCAAGATGCTCACCAATTTTCTGCATGCGTTGGTGCAGAGTTGGGATTCAGCCAGTGGACAAATGGCTCTAGTTCCGCCTACAGTTTGGCGGAGCAAAGGAGACTGTGGTGTGTGTGTGTGTGTGAAAGAGAGAGAGAATGTACTGTGTATGTATGAAGCACTGCAGGTCCTCAGTCATTGCCCTTGAAGGATAATCTGTCTTTTAAGTGGCCAAAGTACTGCATGAAATTTTTCAGAAAAGTTTCTAGATAAAGATCATTAAAAGTACAATGTTGCCACATGCTTCAAAATAATAGGAACCAGCATCTAACCTCCTCCCAACCTAAGTACAGTTAGACACAAGTCATGAACCTTGCAGTGTCTTTTTCTGATTGACATTTTCCATCAAACCAGGACTGGGTCAACACAAGACTAATTTTAGACATATAGTTCATTTGCTCTGGCTTGTTAAACCCTTGGTTTAGAAAAATCCGAGTAAAGTGAAGTGCATCACTACGTGAAATCGTTCAGTCCACTTTTTCATCAGATGTGTCTTGTGTGGTAGCAAACAGTAAATACAGGGAGAAGGTCCTGTTTTCTGGGATTATGCAGATTTCTGTGACAGAAATATTGCTATGTTACTGTACAGCTAGCTGATATTACTACTTAAAAGCTGCTAAAGTTTGCCTGCTTTGCTGAATCTCAGAATAAAAAGCATGCCTATCATCACATGCCATTTAGCTCAAACTTGCAGATGAGGAATATGCAACACTGCTGAAACCAAGCCGATAGAAATTATTAAACTACTTTGTAATCCGCACATGTCCTCAGCCTATGGTTTATGTTTCTGACTTTGTTCAGTTTTGTCAGAAGGAAAACAGCAACACAACAAACATAAATTGTCATAATTTGTAAGGGTTTGCATTATGGTATGTGTTGTCATTGCTGTATTATAATTTCTCCAAATAAATGACCAGTTGAAAAGCAAAATTGCAAGTTCAGCATCAAACCATGCCACAACCAAGCAACACCAATATTTAGTCTCATTTGGCTTCTTTTTATATCCCTTGACAGCGAAAATGGTTTCTTACCAGTTCAGAACATTTAATTGCAATTTTTCATTTGATGTGCTTTTTAGCCTTCAGAAAAAAAGGTTTAACTGAGCAAAACATCAGATATTTTACATTTACATAAAAGTCATAAAGTCAACAGACAACACGCTGTAATTGTCAGTGAAATATAAATCTTAAGGTTATTATAAAGATCCTGTCTGACATACCCCTTGACAATTGGTTTTATCCTGCCATCTCATGACCTCTGACTCGACGCACGTTTGTGCCGATTACCCAGGGGCTGTGAGGGAGTGTGTGGGAAAGCTTCATCGATCTCACTGGAAGACTGAAACATCACAAAAGGGAAAGAAGAGAGGGGGGAAAAAAAGTCAAGCCAAAGTTAAATGAAAAATTGCTTACGTACACGTCTCGCGCGGTCTGGAACATTTATTATTCCGAGTCACACAGAGAGAAAAGAGGTGGAGGAGGATAGAAGAAGAGAAGAATCCATTTGGTAAAGTAGATGCAGATCGATGAGACTGGAGGCAGGCAGGGCAGAGTGCAAAAGAGGAGGGTGTGTGTGTGTGTGTGTGTGTAGGGTGGGGACTATCTGTGATGTGTCTGTGTGTGTGTGCGTGCTTGCGTGCATGAAGCATCCCAGATTACTTTCCCTGATTGATCCGGCCCAGCATCCGTCTGACCTGCAGGACATTTCAGAGCTTGGAAGATGCTGGTGGAGGTGGAGAGACAGCGAGAAAGAGACAGCCAGGAAGAAAGAAAGGGAGAGGAGAGAGGAAAATAAAAATCAATAGCGCAGAGAGCATTACAGGGAACTTGACTGGCCGAGAAGCCGAGATAGTAAAGTCGTATTAATCTCTTTGTGTCTCAGTCAATTTGATAGGAACTCCAATTCAGTATCACTAACTCCAATTCAGTATCACTAAGTCCAATTTCGTATCACTTTGGTGGACTGAGAGGGAGTTTCAGTCTGCGTTAGCTGTATCATGTGTGGTCGCTTTATGTTCAGAGGAATCACAGATACGGTGCAGTCACGATAAGTTGGCCACAATAATAACAGTATCATAATACAGCAATTCTGTAATCCTCATTACATTGCAAGAAAGTACTCAACAATACATCCCATTATCTGTGTAACTGAAAAAGAAAAAAAACTTCTAAAGGGGAAAAGCAGGAATCGAGCTTGTAGGGTTAAATGCTAAAAGGAAGGATGCAACTCATTTAAAAAGTGCCCTCAGCAGCATTCATGACGTTGTGTGTGGGGAAATACTTTTAGTTTTCAATGGCTGCATGTTTTAATAAAATCATCTACATTTGGCACTAGGGTTGCAAAGTGGTGGAAAGTTTCAAGTGAATATCCAGAAACTTTCCATGGAAAATTTACCTGGGTCATTTTTAAATATTCCGAAGGCAGAAAAAAGAAGCGTCATATTTGAGGTAGCTAGCATCATGATTAGCTATAGCTATAGCTTACTTAGCTTCTAACTTATATGAATACATTTTCATGTGCTCAGCAGCCCTGCAGTCAGCAGTGTGCTATGTATATGTGGTTAAGGAATAGCATAGATATTCAATTTTGCTTTCATGAACGCTGGTTGTTTTTGTCAAGATTATGCTAAAATATGTTTTCCTAAGTGGGCCCCACGGTGGCGCAGTGGTTAGCACTCATGCCCTACAGCAAGAGTGCTTGGTGCCAAGGGTCGCAAGTTCGAATCCAGGGCCGGGCACTTCTGTATGGAGTTTGCAGGTTCTCCCCGTGGGTGCGTGGGTCTACTCCGGTTTCCTCCCACAGTCCAAAAACCTGCACATTAGGTGAATTGAGGACTCTAAATTGCCCGTGCGTGTGTTTGTCTGAATGGTTTCCTGTTTAGTTTAATTGTTATTTTCAGTTTATTGATGTTTATTCCCATTCATTCCAGTTGATTCCAATAATTTTTCATGAATTTCCATAAAGTTTCTGACTTAATCAATTCCCTGAATTTTGAAACCATATTTTACATGAGCATACTAATAATTTATCAGAATACAACATATTCCTTGATTGTTTGCCCACACCATTAAAGCAACCGAAAAGGTGACACATGGCACAAACTGTCAGTATATTTGGATGTATTCATGTATCATAAAGTATCTGCATCCAACAATAAATTAGAATATGGGGATGTTGTCTGTCAGATTTATTTTAATGTCCTATTTTCTCATTTAAACAATCCAGATAATATCAAAAATAGATAAGATGCATAAGGAAATCACTAATAATATCTGAAGCAAGATGGTGAGGGGAAGTCTAACAAGTCAGATGGTAGCATGCTGGCTCCATTTTGTAGCTGCCAGGCAGTGTGTCTATCAGTGGAGAGATCCTGCAGCATACTGTCTACTCCGCAGTCTCTACAGCCTCCATCTATCCTGGCCAAGTCAGGGTAAATTGATTGTCTAAGCTCTGTAAGAGAAGGGGGAGGGAAGCCTGCACCAGGCCAGCAATATAAAGTGGTGGTTTTATGGTGTAAAAGCAGCAGAGCAGTGACGAAGGTGAAAAGGACAGGAGAGGAAAACACAAACTCCTTGGTCATTTAAATTTTAGCTTGAATCATAAGTGTCATAGAGCTTTGGGAGAAAAGGCAGACTGTCCTTGTGCATGGTATGAAAGAAAGGAAATTGATTCATAAGCAGTATATCTGAAAGATAGTTGCCTGCTCTTTAGTATTTCTGACTGTTAGTGGAAAACAAATGTTTACCCCTCTTCCTTGCTGTAGGCGGCTGAGGCTCGTCCTATTTGACTGCAGTACCCAGACACCATTGGCCGGGAGCCCAGGGAGACAGGAAGCACTTTTGTGGCATCAAATATTAATGGCGTTATAGAGTGTATTGATTATATAATAAGTTTTCCCAGCATCTGAGCACTGACTGAAATGTATTCCCTGAATAATTGAAAATGTATCCATGAGCAGTTTTTCATCCCAATGGTTGGTGAATGTAATTGCATTGCACCCTTATTTCAGTGTTATTTGAGATTTTATCAGAAGACGCATGTGTGTGTTCATGTGATAAAGGCAAGGACAGCGAGAATATCAAGAAAGATGAAACTGTGTGTGTGCTCCGTATGTGTGTGTGTGTGTGTGTTACGCCTGAGACTGTTTGTTTTATCGAATGGTTGAGCATTGAATATTGAGCACTGAGTAGTGCAGAGACTTAAACGCACTTCTGAGAAATGTAATATTCCTTTTTTTCCCCTTCGACATAATGCTCTCTTGCACTATATGTTGGCTGTTGAAATGGAGACTCATATACATCTGCTTGCTGCTTCTTACATTTTTATCACCACATTTGTACATGCTACGATTACACTGCACTGTCTGCCTACTGCGGCACACCATTTCCCTCCACCGCGACGCGCAATGACGGCTTTGCAGAATGGGTGAAAAATGCTTTTTGATGTTTCACCTCTGCCTAACATTTTCTTTTTTCAGGGTAGCTTCTCGACTTTGCATTTGAGCAATACAGTTTGCTGTGCTCTGCCCTCTTAATGAGATCAACTGTACCTAGCGTGGGCGCCTTAGCCCCAGGGGTTTATCTATCCCTGGCGCTGTCCACTCATAGCTCTTTTATATGGTTATAAATACACCTTGCTGGCTTTGACACACCTGTATAGAGACAGACCGCAATTAAGTCACGTCCACATCAGAGGGGAAAATAATCCATCGTTCTCCATTGACTTTGTATTTCACTTAAGGTGCCTCCTTGTCAATTCTGTCTGCTAGCAAATGACTCAAAAAGTACTCAAAGCTGCAGTGTGGTGGGATGTACTTGCAACAGACAAAATGAACAGCAAATACTGAACCTTTCAGATGACGAAAGGGAATAAAGGCAATAAGACATATTGCTTTAGCAGGAATAATGGAAAACTGTGGGATTATTTGAGTTGAGCAAATTATTTTGAAACTTGTGTCATAGTGGAATGTTGCTAAATCTGAATATCTATGCACTATTATGTTAAAATGAGCCTTAGCTTGCCCACATTCAAAATATGAAAACTTTCCAAACATCTAGATTCATCACCTCCAAGGACAAGTTGGTCCACCCGTCAGTGTTCCAGCCCTTGGTTGCATGTTGTTTTTCCTTCCGGTGGGCGCAGTTGTAACATTATGAATGGTTGCGCTCTGTCTCTATGAGGTTGACCTAACACAGCTGAAAGCTTGAAAATGTTCACATATATTAGATTTAAGTTTTTAACAAAAAATACCCTGTGCTTCTCACCAATTTGTCCCAGTCAGATTTACAAAGTAGAACATGTTTTCATATTTTACACAACCTATTGGCCCTCGCCAGACTGAAACAAAGGTGGCTCAGCTTGATATTTCTATACGATCATGCCAAAAATACCCCAATATTCCCCATAACCTGTCAGCGAGTAGAAATAATATTCCCTGTCCTCTTTTCTACCCTGACCTCTCTGCCCCTCTGTAGCTTCTTTTTCCCTTTCAAGCTGACAGTTCACTCTCATTTAGACCTCCATTATGCATTCCTGTTCAAGTTTACAAGACACATTGACAACAGAACATGTACAGACTCTTTCTCCTCCCCCACCTCTGTCTCTCTCTTTCTTTGAAGTATAGGAAGTGCCTTCCCCATTACTCAGCCCTCGCCTTTTCTCTCCCCCTCCCATCTGATCCCTCACTCCTTCTCTTCATCTCTCTGAAGGAGTAAATGAAGGCAGAGGTCATCCCTCCTCTCTTCCTCCTCTCCTGCTAAATTGGCTGCTTGTAGCATCCGTAGATAGCTGCAGGCATTTAAGCCCCCTGCTCTGGAGAGCGAGTGAACAGACTTCCTGCTCATTTGTGGCATTTCTGTCTCTTCAACCACAGGCTTGTTTACCCACAGAGAGCAAGAGGGAAACCCTCATTATAAACTCTGCCAAGGTCATTGCATTCACCACACCAATCTGCCAGCTCCAACACACGCCTGCAATTTGATTCAATCTATTTTCACCATCCGCATATTATCAAAACAGGGAGAAACACCTGAAGAAATAATATTGTTACCCCCATTTTGATATTTTCAGCATGGAGAAATATTTTAAAAATCAGGCAAACAATCTTCCAAATGTTAAAACATCACCACAATTTATTTTTCCCCAATAACGACACCTCAAGTAAATCAGTCTAATCTCACACAAAAACCCTGAGCCCACCCGTCTTTGTTTTAGTCTGGCTGGTGGAAGGACCATAAAGGTGTAGCTGTATTTTTCTAGTGAGCAGCCATTTTCCCCTTCACCCCAACCCTTCCTCCTCCACTCCCCAAATCCCACTACAACCCTAACCTTGTAAAGTGAGTGTATGATGCTGACGGTGGGCTGTGCGTCCCTCCCTCCCTGTGCTCCGCTCCATAGGGGTCGACAGAGACACAGTGGCGTCAGGCAGAGCTCCCACAGCTCCAGGGCTGGGCAGAGAAGGGATTGCTGACACAGCCAAAGATGGTAAGGAGACTACTGCTGCCAAATGGATGGCCCAGCCATTTTACACACCATGAAGTAATATGATCTGATATTGTACTGTGTTTACATAAATACGCACTGGTTGGTGATGCTGCTGACTGAGACATTTGGAAGTGGAGCTGAGATTGATGGACAAAGAGCGCGGTTTGCAAGGGTTGAGGAAGTTGTGCAGAGATGAGTGAAAAGCAATATTCAGCTGCTGTCGTGTTATCAATATTATTATGTGGAAGGCATTAAAAAAATGGTTATTTTTCAATTTATATGTACATATTGATGTTTTAGTATTTATGCTACAGCTGTCACAAATCAATTGTGTGGTTCCACGTTCATTAACATAAATAAAGCTGCACCTGCGGCATTTCTGACAAAGCTCTACTTACTCAGGTTGCTGACTGCTATATGTTTTCCTTTTTTTGCTCCTTTTTTCCTTTATAAATGCGCATAATGGAAAAAAACACAATTATGGTGCTTGCCAGGAACAATAATTCTAATTTTCAATTAATCTCTGTTAATTTCCTGATAATTAATTAGTTAATTTTTAGACCAAAAAATTGTAAAAAAAAAAAAAAAAAAAAAATGTCCAAGATGACTTCCTTAAATGGCCTATTTGTATACAAATTTATAATGTTCAATTAAATGACATTTAGGAGTGAAGAAACAAGAAACTACTCACATAGAAAAAGCTGGAATCCAATCATTTGTACCTCCTCTTTTTATAAACCAGTTCTGATTAATTTAATTGCTGACATCTAACCAAATAGCGTCCATGCACTTTGCATTACAGCTGTAACATGAACATCATTGTTTAAGTTGAGCCAAATCTTTTTGAAATTCTCAGGATCTACTTTTAAACCATTAGGAAACTTTCAATTTAGAACAATAAGCATTCTAAACACATCGGTGTCATTTGTTTCCAACAACTGCACATCGTCTACATGCAGTATATTTCTTATAGCTATAATCCCAGTGCCGGCTCTGCCTCCTACATGAGAAGAATCACAACTTGTGAGTATAAGAAGCTGCATCTTGAGGCTGAGATCTTGAGAGGGCTGTGTGTTGTACCAAGTCAGCAGGACATGCAGTGAGTTCTGTCCACAGCACTAGGCTTCTCAGTGGGAGAGCAGGAGCAGCCGGAGTGTTCACAACCAACATGAAGTGGACTGCTGAGCAGCACAAATGCTGGTGGGCAGGGACAAGGAGAGGAATATAATTGGCCACTGGGACTCGGCAGGTCCCTGTTAATTAGAGGCAGCCATTTTGGTGGAAAAACTCCTCAGAAAACGTCCCATGGAGTTGAAAGTCTCTCTGACAGAATGGAACTCAGCAGGGAATGTAAACAGATTTAATAAGGCCCTCTCCAATCAACTCTGTTATGGCTAGATACTATTCTCTCCTTCGTCTGCGCTCTCCTTCTCCTCCCCCCTCTGTCTTTTTCGGTCTGTCTCTGTATCTCTGTTGTGGTAGAGTGGTGAGTGAGGAGGAAAGGATACTGTCAAAAGAACAATTTGCATGCAGCTCTCATCTTGAGAGCTTTTAGACATCTCCCTGTCTGTTTGTTTTCTGCTGTGGGCTCGGGCCATTGTTCTCCCTGCGTATGTAAGTGCATGTGTGTGTTTGAGTATGGGCTCTTCCACTCGCTGCATATGCCACAGAGAGTGAATGCAAGCGTGTGTGTGTGTGTGTGTGTATAAAATGAGAGGATGGCAGCAGATTAAAGAGTGACATTTTGTTGCTGCTGCTGCTCTTAAACACTTAGATGGGAGAAAGAGGAACACTAGATAATAAGAAATACGGCCATTTTTAAAGGTCTTCCAAAAGCCAGAGAAAAGACGGATGCTTCCAGACTCAGTATGTCATCCCATGACATTGTCGTTATCTGTATTTCGAGGTAGAGATATTCCCAGTTATAAATAATTAGACAAAGGCCACAGGCATTATGAGTTGTTCTACTCTTCTCATTAAAATGAACTGCTCATTTTTGATGGTAGTGACATCATTATATTCTATTAAATTACACATTTTTAGTATTACTATATTGTTTGTATTTGTTTGGTGACCAAAGTGTAATTTGTATTCCTGCTGTTCATTTATCATCATCCCTGCTCACTGCTACACGCAGGTAGATAGATAAAAGCAAAATGATTAAAGCCGAGAAGTGCACGCATTGTAAATGTCTAAAATGGTTTTTGAAAACTATTTCTGTACAAACTGGGAAATTTTTAAATTCTTTGAGCTTTGAGCTATATTAGTAGAACACAGGTCCAGGCTTTTGATATTCCCGAAATAGAGCAAAATACGACTCGTGTGCCGTTTCTCCTTTGCTAAAACCAGCCCTGCTTCCAAGTGCAGCCTGTCTGCGTGTACTTAAGAATGGTTAAAAATAGACCGAGAGCTGAATGGTTGAACAGGCGAAAGGGAGAGATCTGAGTGATGACTTTAAAAAATTGATTGAATCAGATTAAAGAATATTTGCATCTTAATTTGGGTTTCAGCATGTTTAGTCATGACAGTCCATGTGCAGCATTATGATGGGAACTTGTTTTCAAATGTGCAGCTTTTTAAGGGATTGATACATGTATGAATGATACAGGGACCCCAGGTTCTATTATCACTGCGGCTAGCAGACACTGTAGGACATTCAAAGGATAATAATGGGTTAAGTGACATTCAGTCAGTTGTCACTTTATAGTGTCCTGGTCAAGGCAAATCAAGACAGAAAGATGGTGGGTACAGCTTTGCAACAGCACAGCTATCTTCTTCTATCTGTTTATCTTTCCCAACATTTAGTGATTAGAAGAAGTCATCGCCACTCGTTCCATTTACCAAACAATGACACTCCCCTCACCACACTCACACTTGCGTACATATGCAACAAAAGCCATTATTTTGATAAAAACAAATGTTTTTTATGCAAATGTATGAATAATTTCACTTCACACATTTCTTTTGTTGAGGCATAATGTTTGCTCAGAATAAGCATTTCTATTAAATATGTATCAGAGTGCTCTGGTAGAAAAGCAAAGTGCAACCTACGTCCCTCCTCCTCCGACTTTTTTGACTCTCACTCTTTCTCACCTTTTTTTTAAATTTATTTTTTATTTTTTTTGCTGTTTTCTCACACTAACGCAAAGCTCCCAGTTCCTTTTTGAACACTTTGATCCTCAGATGCCCTGCAAAGCCAAAAAGGAAAATGCAAACTTCTCTGTCACAGCAGCAGCATCAGCAGTCAAACAGCTCGCTGAAGGGCTGCCCCTGTTGTTGCCCCCTCCCACAAACCTCAGCAGCTATCAGAGAAACATTTAGAGACGCCTCTTACTGTCTTCATGAATATTTAGCTGTTTATCCTCTCTGTGTCTAGCAGTGTTTGTTGTATTTGTCAATGTTTAGAGATGTGGCGTGTTCACTGTGTTCAGTATATGTTTAGTTTGTTATTCCATTTGAGATTGTAATAATGTTTTATTTAATAAAATGTTAATGATGCAGCGTGATATGAGAGGCAATTTGCTTTTTTCATTTGGTGACAGCACAATTGCTCACAAATTTAACCTGAACACTGATGTTCCTATCCTAATGACTACTTTACTACAATTTCAGCATGATGTTTTTACATTTGTCCTGCCTCAAAATATAAAAAGTTATTAATTAAATAATTATTAAATAGAATATAGGTACTTCTTTAGCCCAAATCTGGCAAAATCTATGGTGGTTGACACATTGCCATCATTTTAATCAAAATATAAAAATGTATTTCCTAATTCTGTTCCAAACTCAGAGAAACTCTGCAAACTTTATTCTGCTCTACTGCTTGAACACATGAATCCCAGTCATTTCATAGCAAATCCAAAACAGGCATACTCTGTATGTGCAAAGCTTATTTAAAACCTTTCAAACGTCTGAAAATGGGCCTTTAAAAGCCCTTTTCACCCTGACTGATTTGACTTAATGCATCAAAAGTCGTGCTTTTTGGATAATCAATTTTGAAAATAACCACTTTGTCAGAGTAATGCTACATTTTCAGTGTTCCAAATCTGCTAAATACAGCACAGAAGCCTTTGCTAATGAATGCTCTCTCTCTCCTTCCTCCTCCCTGAACTTTCGCTCTACGGTTCCTTTTCTCTCCCCCTTTCCTCTTACTCCACCTCCTCCTCCTCTTCTTCTTTGCCCTACTCCAGATTATCAGTAACATGGAGGCTCCAGTGACAAATGGCCCCAGCGGAGGAGGCACCACAGCCAATGGGCCGACCACCAACAGCCGCGGCTGCCCTTCGCCCATGCAGACTGGCCCATCAAACGACGACAGCAAGACCAACCTCATTGTCAACTACCTGCCCCAGAACATGACCCAGGAGGAGTTCCGCAGCCTGTTCGGTAGCATCGGCGAGATCGAGTCCTGCAAGCTGGTTCGCGACAAGATCACAGGTAAAGAATGAAGACTGCCACTGTTGCACTTGGATATTGCTGCTGCTTGTGTTTCCCAGAATATCAACTTTTCCTGAACTAAGAAAATAATCTGCTTAGTTTTCACATCATTTGAGGTGTATCCAATAGGTTTTGAAAACAATATCAGACACTTGAAGTTTGTAGGATTTCTCAGGTAATACAGCAGCAGGTATTTCACTGAAGAAAAAACATGAAAATCACAATGAAGTGAGAAGTTAAAAGGCTTTCAATGACAATATGATGCACTCACGGGCGGAAGTAGGGAGGATATAATGCTGTATACTTTGTGATGATTTGGTAGTCCCCAAAGGCAATTCCTCCAAAGGAAAGAGGAAAGGGATAAGCACAAGGTGAGCTGCTATACTGAGCTCCCGGAGAGCTGGGAGGGATTTAGATGCTTGCTTCCTATTCTGAGAATTTTAACTGGCCTGATCTTGGCACTGTAAAGGGATAGTTCAATAAAAATTTCAAAAATGTATATATTTTTTGAAATATTTGTTTAGATCTATACCTGTTTAGATAATCCACAGACCTTGTTGTGATTAGTTTTTAAGGAAGAAACTAGTTCCTGGATTGTGTGAATAACTGAGTACCCAGGTCATGATTTCTGAGAAGGTACTTTTTTCTGTTTTACAAGACAAGTACCATCTAGTTTCATTATATTAAGGACCTTCTCTACAGCTGATATTTCCCAACACTACAATAAGAACACTGCAGATTAGAGGAAAAATCTGAGTTTTAATCTTGGAATATTTTGTCTTTTTTAACTTTAACAATATTTGTTTCATAGTTAAATAATGATAGATTGATTAATAAATAGTTGTTAAGAGAGACAGATGTGATGAAGCTGACAGTTAATGTGACTGTTCCCCTTAAAGATCAAAGGAAGGTGTAGCTACAATAGCACGCTGGGTGTGAAGTACTAAATACAAAATGAATTGCTGACACGTGTTTACACAAGCCCCGAGTCCAACACTATTCCAAGCAATTTGAGCAGAGTGTTTGAAAGGAGGCATTGCTTGTGTTGTCTTCTACGAGGAGAAATGCATCTCTGCCCTCTGTGTGTGTTCAGGCGCTGTGAGTCAGCAATGCAGCAAAGTGCCACATGTTCTCCAGAGGTGTTTAAATTAAGCAGCACTTCGCGGTGCTAATCATGGCTGTAATCTGGGCGTAGTGGCTGTGTGGGTGGCTATACAGCAGATGGATCAGGGGGGGTTGGGGTGGTGCGGCTCTGTGATAATGCTCCATAATGGCTTTCATTTTAGATCCTACTTACTGACACTCTTCTCCTGATAATCTCATTAAAGAGCACCAGGCTGGCAGGCAGTGTAGATCACCAAGCCATTCTCAGATAGCAGGCAAGGAGAAGAGAGTAAACACACGCATACTCAGATATATATAAGGGAACAGAACCACCAAATTAGATTTCCTGTAATAGATTAAGTACAGCCAAAAGGCCAATAGCGATGACAATTTTGACTGTAAACCAGAAATGGCCACGAGCCCAGCCATTCCTGCCTCCTTCTGTTCTCTCGTTCTTCGAAGCATATTCTGTAGCACTACAATCCCTCTCTAGGACCATCTTCCTCTTCCTCTGTAATGGGCCACAAAATGGAGCCTGAGAGTCAGATACACCAGGATAATGGAGGATGGTGTGTACAAAAATAACACCAGGATACCACATGCTATCATCATCACCATGACCATGTTCTCTCTCCTCCAGATTTACCCCTTAAGTGTGATTTGCCAAGCAGCAGTGAAGAACCAAACAGATATTTGGAGGGAGTTTAAAAATGAACAGAATTGCTGTAAACCTGCTCGAGCCCTAAATGGGGAAATGTGAGGCAGGTAGAAATGTTTGTTCGCTCACTTCTAAACCATTTAGGGTACTTCTCTGCTCTGCACTACAAGGTCTCTCTGATGACTTAGCATCAACGCAAAAAGTTATAAATAAATCCTGCCCTCCCTCCATCTCCCCCTGTGGTGTATGCCTGTTTTGCTCTCCCATGGGTGCAATTTCCTCGTGGAAACTTTTAGGCTAACAAAGCACAGATCCCCTCTTCTAGCAGGGAATGCCAAGAGGCTTTATACTCTCTAACAGTCATCCAAATCATTAACAGACTAAGCCAGGTTTGCAAGCAGGAGGGGTGGTGGGTAGAGAAAAGAGAACGCCATGTTTTGAGGCTTATACATACACCTGTACCTTGTCTCGTCTGTGGTGTCAGAAAGACAACTTTTAAACTTGAGCCATATATTTACATATACCTTGACTGAAACCTTAAATTTCAGTTTTTGACTAATATTATATATACATAGATTTTTTGTGTCAGGTTAATGTGATTACAATGTTTTTTTAATTTAAAGAGATTATTTTGATTTATTTTTAAGTGTGCTTGTACTTAACATTTAAACATAGTCAGTGCATTGCTTACAATAGATGGAGGATGCCACGCTCCCAGTTTAGATTACAGCCTGACAGTGACTGTGTCTATGAAAACTATACACAATATCTAATGCAGAAAACAATGCTCAGAAATGGTGTTCGCTATTATTTATTTTATTTTGAACAGCCAGAAAGTGATCAATAATGATGTTTATATAGCTCTTTTATTTTATTCTTCAATGAAGTAGATTGTTTGCATCATGTATAACTATGTTAAATATAATTTAATACAGCTTGATGTCTGAGAAAGTAGCTCCACTGGTCCACTTGCAGATTGGTTAAAAATCTGAGCACATTCCATATAAAAAGGCTTATCTTCATTCCAGCTCAAAGGAATGAAAAATTACTGCAGGGGGCTGCAAAAGTAGGTAAACAGTAATTATTCCAGTATTGTAGTAGTGATGCTAGGATCTGTGAATGCCAGGGTCAAACTAAATGTTTTATGCTTGTATAATCAATAAAATGCGTTGTATTTTTGATTATTGTATACCTACTTTTCCTGCCCCCTGTATGTCGGCCGCCATAATTGGAATCTTCTGACAGGCTAGATGTTATTATTCTAAGCCAACTGGCAATGTACATTTGTTTTATTGGGGAGTACAGCAAAAAAGTAACTTTTTGCTGTTGCTACAATCCCATCAAAAGGACCTCAGAAAAGAACTGTGGCCCCCTGCAGGTCTGTAAATATGTGGATTTGTGAAAAATTCAGCTTGAATGTCATTACCTGGGTGTATTGAAATATATGGTGTCAACTGAACTTTAATAATGAGACATTTTTACTGAGTCAAGATTGAGGGAGGAAAGTATATTTTTCACTGTGCTGGATTTTCAGCACGAAACTTGAGAATGTCTTGAGGATAGTTAGAGTGCTCTGTAGCTACACATTATTCATATTGATGGGAATATTAAGGTCTCCTTATTCTATTATGCAGTGTGAGGAGTGTGAGGAGTATAGAACAAAGTTTGAGAATTTAAATAAATTCACTGACTGAAATTTGAAAAAAAAAATGTAGTTGGATAATAGTCTCAATATTTTATCAGTACAAGACTGAAGTATTCTGCGAACAAATTCGCTGTTCAAGCAGTCTTTTGGTGCATATAAAACATTCTGCATTGTAAAGTACTTTAGTGTTTGCTTTACTTCTCCAGTCATTCATCAGTATTTGTTTTCATACATCTAACGATCACAGTGTTTGCAGCTTAACTGACCTGTGATGTTTGCAGATGAGGTGTGAGCATATGAGCCTCTCGGAGGTGGAAGAGACAGACAGGTCCTCAGCTTTCCTGTGGACTTGCTCTTGTCAGTTCCAATGACGCCAGCGTGGCGTGAGGCTCGGATGGGTACGGGCAGGCGTAGACACTCCCGCTCCGTCTGTCACCCCGGCTGACTTCAGCTGGTATAGAAGCCACCTCTGGGTGTATTTCTTGCTCCCCACACGCCCGCCTGCTTGCCTACCTTTCTGCCTGCCTGCTTGCACAACTACCTCTGCCTGGTGTTCTCATAACACAGCAGGGACATGCAGGTTAATCTTTTATTTAAGGCTAGCTTACACGCACCTAGCTGCAGCCCACACACACTTGCACATAAGCCCCGGGCCTCCACCTGTGAATATCCTGTTTGCCTGTGTTTTCTTAAAGAGAAGATATCTTTAACACTTCATAGTTTGAATTAAGTGTGTAGTAGCATTAAGATTCCAACTGTATTTCCAGACAGAAGAATGCTACATGTATGAATACTTAATGTCAAGGACATGATGGCTTTGAGATGTTGCGGACTATAGATGGTTCTACTTATAGTACTCTCTGTTCAACCTTTCTTTCTTTAAACGGAATCAAAATGTCTATTTAGGCTGCAAATTGCCAGTCTGAAAGCTTGAGCAGCAGTGGAAGCAAAAGAAAACATGCATATCCTTATTCTCAGCTAGGAAAAAAATCAATGTGGACCTTGCAATATACTGAATCAGCACTCGTGAACGTCTATATATGCCCCACACACACACACACACACACACACACACACACACACACACACACACACACACACACACACAGAAATGGAATTGACTGATCCTTGTCAGTAAGTCATTTTTTGGGATAATTTTTCTCCATCAGCTGCATTTCTGCTGGAGAAATGAATGCATTTGTTTTCATAATGACATGGAGGAGAAGGAAATGGCTTTTCATGCTGGAACAAGAATTGATTGCATTGGGGAATGTGGGGGGGGGGGGTTCATGAAAACCCTTTTTTGGATTCTCATGTTGTTTCAATAGATACAGTAGCCAAAGGCTCAGCATGCTTACTCTGTAGAGAAAGGATCTTTCAGGCCTGGGCCATAATTCAATATGATAATTTTTCAGTGTTTAAAGGAACATATCATGAAGAAATCATATCAGATCAAACAGTTCCTAATCGATAATAACAGCACATATTTACTCAAATTGTCTTTGAAAGTTGCTGTTTCAACAACTGACTACCTTCCAGCAACAAGTTTTTCAACTGTAAACTCCATTAAGAATACAACACAGGGTTTATTATAGAGATCGTGACTATATGTATGCCAAATGTTGTTTAAATTCAGTTGTGAGGAGAAATTTCTAACATCAGTGTGCAGGATGATCCTAATTCAGCTTTATTGTTCAACTTTTATGTAGTTAAATCAACCTATTGTCATAATCGTCTGCATTTATGTACATGCATGCTCCTTTTGCACTGAAGTTCAAATTAAAGATACTTAATTATTTTCAACTATTTACTTAAAAACAGAAAACATGCTATAAATATTGTGACAGAGATTGGTATTAAGAATTTCCTACAGTATATCGGCATAGAATTTATGGCTCTTTTGCCCAGCATTACGATATTTGAGTTGCGTCAGGTAGCTTGTGTCAGCTTTTTCCTGTGGTAGTCAGTCGCATCATTTGCTTTCAGCAGCTAACTTGACTCATCTTTCTATAATTAAAACTTCATTTTTTCCTGATGAAATCATTCTCATCTCTACATCAAACCCTGTAAAGGCATCATCCCAGAGCGTGTTGACGGAAGCCTTTGGTGCACACTACTACAGTCACCTTCCATGTGTTGGTTTTATACATGAAATCCGGGGAGCTGATGCAAATCATAGTGACAATGTAGCAAGCCAAGCAGATGTTGGCTATGAAAAATAGATGGACTCTGATGTCAGCTGTGGAGTATTTCAAGCCAGAGCACCTCTGACAGACAGCAGCTTCAGTACTATGTGAATGCCTGCTGCGAACCCAATTCTTACATAAGGACAGGTACGCCTTATTCGTATACTGTAGGTGCAAAGAAACATCTTGGGTTTGCTGGATTTGGCTTGCTCTGCACGCACAAGCCTGTGGTTCAGGCAGCACACTTCCATTAGTCTCATTGTCGTTCCATATCTGTTATGGAACATCAAGTGCACCCACAAGTATCGCAAACATAAAATATGCATCCAACCCTGATCTGCAAGGACAGACGGGTGGAGCTTAGCTCCTGCACAAGGTCTGTCAGTCTAACGGGGAGAAGATCAAATATTCACCATATAAACCTCAGTTTACCCACATCTCTTTGTTGCTACTGAAATATACATTGACAACACGCTCAGGAGCATACCGGATTCTCTTTGTACTACAGATTGCAAGGTGAGCTGTTTTCACAATATTACTAGAGTGATGGGAACAAAACTTGCTATTAGTCCTGCGTGCGTCTTATGATGAGACCAATTTGTGTCTTCCAGAACACCAAAACAACACAAATGAAATGTTGTTCTGTCTGATGACAAACCATTACTGTTTACGTCCTAACTGAAATCATGCCGTGGGAGATCTGGTGCAGTGTTTATATCTCACATACAGGCTGCATTTATCTGAACCTGAAATGGGCTGAAGGCTGTAGATAGCGTGAACAAAGCTGACAGGGAAAGAGATGAAAAAAGGATTTGACATCTCCAAAGCCAGGTATTAAGAGAGCTGCCAGGCTCAGAAGTGCAGACACAAGCAGGCAGACACACATTAAAGTTTCAGAGTCCCAGGTCCCTAGAATGTCCTGTCTCTCTCCTCTTAGCACCCCCCTCGATCGTCTCCTCCACCCTCTGCTTAGGACCAGGAGTTGGACGCCCTGAGAGCTTGCTTGGTTGCATTGCTCCTCCTGTGACCCTCTCTTCAGACTGCCTCTGTCCCCTCTCATTCCAGTCTGAGTGCCCTTTACATGGGCACACAGAGGTCGCAAATGTCCCCTGTGTCAGCCTCAGATCTGGAGGCTGAATGTGCCTCAGGGCTGGTTTCTTGCCCTCTGACCCATCACTCCGAGTGTACTGTACCTGGGCAGGACACAGTCCCATTGTCCCCAGCCTGTGTGCTGCCGGGCTGGGGGTGGATGGCTGAGGGCTTATGGGTCTGCTAAGTCAGTGCTCTCAGGGAGTCCAAGCAGGTGCAGCAGTAGAGTAGGCTCCACAGTCCTGACGTAACAGGGTTATCCAAGACTTAAAGGGGCTTCTCTGTCTGTCAGCCTGCCTTCTATTTCTCAGCTGCACAGCCAGCAAAGCAGCCCACACACTGCAGGCTGCAGTCCATTGGCCCCAAGGCTCAGGGAGCCACCACGAGGGGGTGGTTTACGTGTGTGTGCCTGTGTGTTTGTCCCTGAGCTTCTACGTGGGCAAGTGTGTGTCTGTGTGTGTGTGTGTTGGTGGAAGCAGGGCCTTGGGAACTGAGAGTGGGAGCCTCCTGACTGCAACAGTGGCTGCTACCTTGGCAACCCAGGAGGGAAAGATGTGTTGAATGAGTGAGTGGGAGAGGGATCTACAGTAGATGCATGTGTGCGGGGGACGTGGCTCTGTTTATGAATTTAGTTATTTAAACGGGCTCAATACATGCCACATGATATGCTCCAACTGTACAGCGAGTATTTAAGGCACTGTAGTCTTTTGTTCTCCTCCTGTTAATATTTTTTGCAAACTCACTCAACTCCCTCTCCCCATTTCCCCTCCGTCTGTAAGGTGAGTGAAGTGAAATTTGACATGAAGCTGGTGACAGGGCACCTTTCAAATGTTGGGGAGCGCTGGCCCATCAAAAATAGCACTACCTCAAGTTGCTGCAGCAGCAAAGGGGAAAACATCAGAGGGTGGGAGAGGATGGAAGCAGTGAGGGTGACACATTTACTTTGACAAATTGAAATGTTTTTTCGTCCCCTCCGCCTCATCTTAAAATGTCGCTAAATTCAAGACTGACTGAACAGATTTGCCTCTTTGTGGGGCGAAAGGGCTGGTTCTCTCAAGGTGTGTTAGCATCACCGGCTCATAGCAATGATGATCCCTGAAAGCTTCGACTCCCCCTCACTCCTTTTGATGCATCTGTTCTCCAATGTCTTCTGAATGACAGACAGACGAACTCTACTGCAGACAGGTTGTGGAACTGTGGGAACAACTAGAAATGTTTTATAGATAGCCATTAAAGGTCCCTTTACACAGGTAATATTTTTATCAGATTTTTTCATTGTGCTAGACTGCATCAAATGAGTAAGGAGCTCTTTCTATTTGTTGTAAAGCAAATACTACACAAAGTTATCAAAAATATATAAACCACTCAGAAACTCGAGAGAAATAGGATGTGAACAACTTGGCAGTCTAACTTCAGAATGCCTCTGCATATGGCTGCACAAGTATCAAAATCACATCATGGACGAGTGCAATATCCAAATCACAAGGGACGCAATATAGATACCTCTCTGAATTAAGTATGATAGTGCTGCAAGATCCCTGCAGTCATATTCTACAGACTCTACGGAGGTCTTTGTATGTAGCGATCCTGGCAAAATCACACCATGATCATTTTTAATGCAGCTTTTAGTGAAAATGAGAATAATGATGCAAAAATGATCATATTATAAATCATATCCTAATTGCAATATAATTTAAAATAACTGTAATTAGATATTTTATCCAGCCTAACCTGTGCCGCAAGTAAAAACAACTTATGACAACACAGTGTCAGCAATTCAAATTAACTTTTTGATGAATGGCTACGCACTTTAAAGTAAAAGTATCAAGAACAATAGATTGCAGGAAAGTACACGGTAAAATAAAAGGTTCAGCAGCTATGTATTTTATTTGGTAGCACCACTCTAGATCAAAGAGCCTATAGTACGTTGTGAGAGCCTTGCCTGATGATAGCAGGAGATGAAGATGCTTTCATGTCTGCAGTACAGTGCTCTTAGTCACATAATACAACAAAAAGGCACAAAATAATGACAGGCAATATGCAACTGGGGTTCTTACTATGTGCACCTCACGGCATATGATTGTGCCTCACAGTGTAGCACATGAATATGTTAAATTTGATTATATGCCTGTAATATAGTGTAGCCATTATGCCTATTTATGTACCTATATCTAATTTTGCATAGTTACCTTGTGGGAATTTCCACTTGCATTGTCTGGTTTATTTGTGTGTATGCTCAGAAGGGGGAAAGGAAAGCTGAAATTACACAGTGGGGCCAGCAGGCAGGACACTGGCTTGAAGCACACTCATTTTCTCATCTCACACATTGAGCAACCTGCTGCTCCTTAGGAAACAAATAATGGCTTAGTCATAACACCTCACCAACTCACCAAAGAGCTACTCACTAGAAATAGCAGTGATTTTACCACTAAAAACCATGCCCACCTACCTATACAATTTATGTCAGATTGTACACAAGTGCTGCCATAAGAGTGGAGGTGGGTCCAAATTAGCCCCCACCTCCTCACTCCTGCGTGATGTTACTCTGTTGAAAATCGGACGTGGCACATTATAATAAAGCACTGCAGTTCTGCAGTCTAGTGCTACTGAAGCTAAAATATGTAACGACAGCTTCAGGAGTGTATACGCAAAACCTCACACAAACCCCAGTTTCTTAGTTTACATAAATCCCATTTGGGGACAGTCTATTATTACAAGACCTCTGCCAATATTAAATTTACATAATTTTTATTAAGAAGCCCCCTTTCATTGGTGCCGAGCATTTTCTTAAGTCGTTACAACTGCTTAAGAATCTGCACAACTGGCACTGTAAGCAGCTGACGAATCAAAGGCAAATGAATATCCAACCTCATTAAAAGGCCATTATGAAGAGCAATGCATCATTTGGGTTCTTGGTTTTAATTGACAATTAAAATATATAAGTTAATGTATCCATTAAGCTAATTGATCAGCACAGGGCTGATTTTTCTGTTAGCTACAACCCCATTAGACCCTATTCATCATGCATTTTTAATAGCTTCTCAACATTGCTGCAGATGCACTTCTTTTCCAAGTTATTTTTCTGCAATTATAAAATACCAATTGAAAGTCTACCACGGAGAAATCTATGGACTTATTTCAGACGCACTGTGTTTTTAAAGGATTCCTATGACACAAATTTAAGAGGGATACATGCTTTTTTGGGCACTTTCACAAGTATTTAACAGCATTTCTATCACCTAATGCTATATTTTTGTTTGCAATATTGTTCGGCAGGCATGAAGTAACATTGATAGATGACATTGAAGATTGAAATGCATAATATGAACTTTTCTGTGGGTAGGGGTCTTTCATTCAAAACAAATACAAAAGACAGATATCAGTATGTGACATGTAACAGTTGCAGTCAGCTTTTAACATTTTTTGCAATCGTTGTCTCACTCAGAGATGATCAAAAAATAAACAAAAAGATAAACAAGGAAGTCTCGTCCTCTGCTAAACATACATACCAGGTGAATGAAATCAGTTAAACACAAGTAAAGCTGTTTCATTTCAAGAATCAGTGTTTCTCTAATGCTGTTCAGCTGACAGCTAACGTTTTCTCGGCTTATTTCAGGTGTCCAATGACTAAAAATGCACCTGATCTAAAATATGGTTTAGGTCTGGATGAAGAGTGGATTTAGGACATCTTCTGGCAGACAACCACACCCACAAAAAAGGAATATGCTGATGCCATTCAAGGGCAACCAAATAACAATATACTGATTAAAATTACAGATTTCATTTGTAAACATTTGGGAGAATGTAAATGTACAATTCAATAAAAATAAAAATATATATATAACTACTGAAAAAAAGTTACACATTATCTTTAAATGTGCAGCAAGAAACAGCTTTAGCAATACCACATGTAATACTGTCTTTACACTCTGGTAAAGTACCATTCTGTCAGGTGCGCTCATAATGTGATGCAGCCTGAGCTGGCCTCATCCTTGCATTCCAATAAGACACCATGCTAGGTTAAATGATGCTGAGCCATTTTAAACTGCACCTGAACTGTGCTTAACCGCGGTGTGTTGAGCCGGAACAGAGCAGGGCACTGTGATGGTGTGATCCAAATGCAGCCAGCATGCAGTGCTGATCCTGCTGGGGAGTACCGAGGTGGACAGGGCAGGTGTTGTGACAGGCTGAAGCCAACCACACTGCCTGCTGCCTCTGCATGCACAGGTGAAGGTTACGAACCCAAACCCTCATCTATAGTCTTGCTCATGCATGATGGAAATAGACGCCATCCTTTCAGTGCTGCCATTCACTAAACGCTTTGGGAACTACAATACCCCCATGCGCACACAAACAATGATGCATTCGCTGGTTAGCTGCCAGCCACTCCACTCCTCACTGTCCTGCTGTGAGGACATACTTTACTGCTTGTGTTTGTTTGTGTGTGCCTATGTGATTGAGTGATTACATGTTTACTTGCATGTGTGTGCACATGTGTGTACTTCTGTGCGATGCGTTGGCGGGCACATTCCCCGGCAGCCAGGCAGTCTGCCGGTGGCTCCCTGCTGTTAGCTG
>JAOWBC010001052.1:16133755-16147841 GCA_028566105.1 Hypoplectrus providencianus | reverse complement strand
GTGTGTGTGTGTGTGTGTGTGTGTGTGTGTGTGTGTGTGTGTGTGTGTGTGTGTGTGTGTGTGTGTGTGTATGATTATGGATGTGTGCATGGAGATAAGTGTTTCTGTGCATGTGTGGAAATGAGGAGGAGGGACAGCTGAGTGACAATGAGTGAAATTGTGTGGGTGAGTGATAACATGAGGATATCTTTTTTTTTCTTCCTTCTGTGTTGTCCAGGAGAGTGCTGCAAGGGCAAGACTGTGATGGATTTTATGTAAACATGCATGCATTTGCTTCTAAAGCAAACTGTATGTAAGAAAAATCAGAATGGAAATAAGAGCTTGAGGTTTTCATATAAAATTCCAATATCGGAAATGCCTCCGAAAATGCAGGATCGGGTATCAGCAAGTATGCAAGTCAGTGCACCAATCAGATATCATGTTTTGGACATGCGCCACTCTCAACAGAGATGAGAAAGAAAAGAGGCAGCTTACTTGCTAGCTACTTACTACTGTCATAAGCTTGGAAAAAAAACAGCAATTTGGCCATAGGGTGCTACAGGAATGAGTTCTTGAACCTGGAAGTTAGTCTTCGTGTATCTCCTCTCAAATAAAATGAGGGCACAAAAAACCATATCAGGCTGGACACAGGCATCAACTCTCTCACTAACCTGCCATAATTCCTCTTGTCAGGTCTCCTGGAAGAATCATAACAAATATATTTTGAACATTAGCAAACAATTGTATTCCCATTACTATTCCTTAAAAAAATGCATTGCAGTAGAGTAATAACACCAATAAATAATAAAACCAAACTGTAAAATCCTCTCTGCAGGATTCATAAGACTGAAAGGCACTTGCTGAAAATCTTTAAGGCTTTTGTTTACCTACTTTTCGGCTCATTGTTAATGTGTTAATTAGTTCCTCATCTGAAAAATAAAAGACTTCTGCAAACACGACACACTAAGTCCTACCTTTTTTTTATCCACATTAAAGTCAGTATAGCGGGATTAATAGGGTGAATGAAGAGACTTTTTGGTCAGAGTCCTAATACTATTAATCCTGTTCCCCTGGCTACCTGAGCTGTCCTTTCAAAGTAAAACACCTGTGGCGTCGTCTCAAGGGAACAAAGTTTCCTCTGCCTCCCCGAGCAAACCATTCAAGTGTTATCTCTCCAGTGTTCTAAGCAGCTAAATCTTTTCCTGACAACGATAATCCCCACGGCAAGGTGTGCAAAGAAAACAGTCACATTTTCCTCCCTGTGGATCCAGTGACCTGCACCCCTTCCCTTCACACATACACACACACTCACAATCACACACACACATACACACACACACACACACACACACAAACCTCATACCTCTTACTCTTTAATCTTGTTTGGATGAAACCCCCTCCCAGGATGTTAATGAGGAATAAAGTACTGCAGCCCTAATTTATTTATACAAGCCCTAAGACTCTGTTTATTTGTCCCACAGGTGTCATATGCACGACCCAGCTCAGCCTCCATCCGTGACGCCAACCTGTATGTGAGCGGCCTGCCCAAGACTATGACCCAGAAGGAGCTGGAGCAGCTCTTCTCCCAGTACGGACGCATCATCACCTCCCGCATCCTCGTCGACCAGGTCACAGGTATCCATGGGGCAGCACCTCCTCTTTATTTTATCACCTTCACACAGGCACATGCAATGAAGGAGACGCACATGTACTCAATACACTGTGTCCCAGACATCCTCAGGCTACTCATGAGCACAGAATATTTTAAACAAAGACTGAATATTTTTCGCATTTGGTAAACCAGAATACTTTGTTTAACTTTCCCTAACCATACCTCCCTTGTTTTTCCTCCAAATTATTACCTCTTTAGCAAATGCAAAAGATAAAGATGAACCTCTTAGGCCATTACTATTGTAAAACTTGTAAATATAAAACAGCTTGCTGGAATTTTTTTTCTTTTTTTTTAGATTTGTATAATACTACAGTGGTGGAAGAAGTATTTAGACCTTTTACAACAGTAAAAGTACTACTAGCACAGTGCAGAATTACTCAGAGCTAAATGCATTATCATTTTAAATAGTATTTTTCAGGTGAATACTTGATCTGAAAAGTAGCTGAAGCTGTCAGCTTTTGGTGAAGGGAAAAACTCTTATGCAAATCAAAATCAATATATATCTGTGTGCTGCACGATGCAGAAGATTCCTTACCCGTTGCTCAAGTACCAACATATTTTCCTCAGCCAAACAAAGATGGCAGCTTTAAGTGACATATTTTTCTGTACTTGTCTGTGCAGAAACTGTAAAATAGCAAACTCAAGTGTAGCAGCCAAGCCTCCAGTTTATAGTAGCACCTTGTGTCAGTCATTTCCACACTTAATGTGTTAATTATGTGAAGAAGTGGAACATACTGTCTTTCTTTCACCTTTGTATAAAAGAAGTGTACGTAAATGACCAAGAAACATGATACTGAAAACATTGTGTGTTTTAAGACACAGTGAAGGAAAGAAGAAGTATATGAATGAACAACATCTGTGTATATGGAAAGAATCAGTCATCCAAAACAGAATTAACATGAACCAGTACCTAAATAAATATATGTACTCATAAGAATTGATTTTAACCATATAAATTCTGGCCCTAATCCATCACCATTGTCTACTTCGATACAAACTTTAATAGGCAGTTTTCTGACCATGGCCAAGGCTGAGGGCACCATTGTAAAAAGAGTGATTACACAAAAGGCACAAGCTGTGTCTTATACATACATGCTCAATTACACATTCCACTACATCCAAAACACAGGAATGAATCACATCGGTCCATTATACTGCTGAAGAACCCCTCCAGCATCTGTCTTAGATCCATTTCAGGGGTTGTGTGTGTGCCTACAGGCTGCAACCTGCTCCAGTGTTATGTGCAATGTGTACTGATGAAGCAGAAAGGGAGCAGCATGCTGTAAGCCACACTCATTTGCCTAAGCAGAATAAATCACTGCTGGCGGTGAAGTGCACGCCTGTCTGTACACACTGAGCAGAAGAGGAGTGAGGGTGAGTGGAGAGGGGAAAGCAGAGGGAAGGAAAACAAAAGGAGAGGAGAGAAGGAGGCAGTGGGGAGTGCAGACAAGGGTGGGAGGATGAGAAGGAGAAAACGGAAAGAGAAGCGAGGAACACAGGGTGCAGAGGAGCAGGGAAATGGGAAGGAGAGGAAATGAGAAGAAGAGGAGGCGAAGCAGGCGGGCAGTGGAAGGGAGAGGTGTGGAAAAAAGGAAAGGACTATTTCTGCCCTCATCAACATGTGAGGAGGAAGTGAAAACCTCTCTGTCTTTACTAACAGACCCGTCATACCAGCATGCTACTACGGCCAAAGCAACATAGTCACGCAACACACAGTGAAGCCACAGAAAACATACGTGTTCAGCCACAGCCACATGCACATCTCAGGCCACATACCATAAATAACACAAATCTGAACACAGGTGGTAATGGTCACAGAAACTGAAGGTTTGGATGCATATGTTGGGTTCTTAAGAGTCTGAATAATTCATGCTGTTCATTCTTGACTGGCACGAGGTCAGATTAAAATTGGAGCCTTCTCACGAGTTTGTCCAGATAACGTGCTGCACAGTTACTTCTACCACCAGGAATAATAGCAGCATGCTGAGCAAAGGTAAATGTTCAACTGAGATAATTAATAGTTTCACACATTTGTTCTTTTCAAGTCTTGTTATTTAAAGCTGACCTGGACTCTGTTTAGCAAAATGGTAACTCAAACTCTGTGAATAACAAATTAAAGGCAAATTTAAATATTCATGATGATATATTTCACACTTCTATGGTATAATTTTTTATACCTTAATAAAGCATTAAAGGATAAACTATGCTTGCCATTTGTTTGATGCAGCACAGCTTCTAATTAAATAAAAGGGTGGTTCTATTATTTATTTATATTTTTAAGGTTTTAATCTAATTCTTTTATTTATTCAAATCCATAAAGTCACATTTTGGTGGAAGTATGCATGTTTTAGCCTCAAAATGCTGTTTTCCTAAACCCTACAAAAAACATTTTCCACACATGACCTAATAGAGGTTTTTGGATGATGATGATGATGATAGCTATATTAGTATTTGTACCTATTTGGAGAGCTCTGCAATGTACTGCTGTGGACACCATGTTTGTTCAGGTATGAGACCAAAGTTTACAATTACAAGAGCAAACTAACAGATCAAGGAAACTGTAATGAGAGACAAAATTACTGTTTTTGTCAAAGGAGTCTGATTTACATTTTAGCCTGTCCTCCACTGCCCTCTAGTGGGCATAGCAGTAATGGTTGACAGAATTGCGAAGTTTTAATGGCAACATTCACGTCCGGGCCATGAGGAAGGGTTGGTGGATGGGTCAGTCAGATGTTGGATTATCATCAAGGAGAACAAGGTTCATGTCCCATATCAAAACAAATGTAAACAATATGATTTAAGCGGAAGGCAACTTCTGTGGCTAACTTTTTATGAAACAATCACTTAACTACTCACGTATTTCCCTACGTTTATTTAACATTTAAACCTTTCTTTTATAATGCCTTACCAGGAAGATTTTGCACAAAACCAAGATCAGTGGCTTTTTAGCCTAAATTCAACATCTTGTGGGCAGTATTGAAGAGCGACTTATTCCGTTGTTTCTGTCGGAGATCTTGTTGGTTTTGCGACTCTCAGATTCAAACGCACATGGTGTCCACAGCTTCCAAAGTTAGCACAGCTGACATTGACTCAGCTAGTACTAGCATTCACTTTATAAATAATTTTATTGATTACTGCTTGCTGTGGTAAAATCTTAATCGTCTTTCATTTGCTAAGCCTGAATGGCCATTTCAAGTCTTGGGAAAATTCATAGAAATAACACACAAAGCCCAACTTCTTCCTTCCCTTGGTGCAAGTGTAAAAGGCTGGTCTTGTGTCTAGTGATTGCAGCTTCAATAAAATTTAACAGCTGGTGAAATAATGATTTCATAACGACAGCTGCCATTGTCGGACTCTGTATTTACAACTGGTCTGTACACTGTGTTATACATACAGCAGGAGGTGTTTTTATTCACTGTGAGCCTGCTAACACCCTCAGCTAGAGTAATTGCTGTCCTTACTACCACCCTCCCTACTGTACACAAAGATTCACACATATATGGACACACACACACACACACACACACACACACACACACGCACGCATGCACACAAGATAATAATAAGAGATGTTCTGCAAGGTGTCCCCAGAGGGTTAAGGATCAGCAGGAGAAATGTTAATGATCAATTAGGTGTTAGAGTTGCTGGTGATTAAAAACATGGAGGACTTTAGAAGGGCCCTGAGAGTAGTCTGCCGACATCATTGACTCATCTTTTTCTTCTCTCACTTACTGTACAGGCATACCGCACAAGACACACACACATGCACACACACTCCCACACACTCGCTGCTATTAAGAGAGAAATGGGCTGCAAATTAAAACTCTCCTGTGACTGCCAAAAATGTAAGTACAGAACAAGAAAGGAGAGGCAGAGATTGATGGTGAAAGAGGAAGCCTCAGACAGATTGTGTTGGACTGGTTCATGGTCCAAAAAAAGTGGCATGCTGTCCTCATAGTCAGCCTTGGGATTTCTTAATGTCAATATTGTTCTCCTGAAAAAGTCCCTGGAGAAGAAGACAATGTAATTATTGTTACAACTCCACATTGTGCAGGTTTTTCAAACTGAAGTATTCTTGAATCTAGGGATATACTGTATGTAGTTAAAATTACATAATTATCATGTGGTGCCTTAAAGTCATGATGCAGGTCATCAGTGACTCGCCAGTGTCCCCATATTTATTGAATTTAGTAACCTAATCAGTGTCTGAAATCTGATTCCCTCAGTGATTTACTGTTTCAGCTGAACAAGGGACTGACTTGGAACTGACACTAACATTGACCACAGTAGAGCTGGACCAGTGTTGTGTATTTAAATACCAGCAACCGTTTTAGGGCAGAGGAAATACATCCATTTAACAATGTGGCAGCAGATTTAGTACATTTTGTAATGAAAATAGACCTTTAATTGTGCCGTGTGCACTGATTATGCACCAAAATGAGTCTGTAAATGTATTCAGCAGACTGCTTTCTTTAGAATATTTAACATTATAAAATGTTATTATGCATTATACATGTACACATGTATTACATCAACCAATTGGAAAAATGAAAACTGAAAAAATAAAGATGAAATAAAAAGTTAAATACATATTGGTACTGTTGTCCAATGAAAAGCTTCCTTGGTTCTTGAAAGGCACTATATAAATGTAAGTTACTACATATTATTATTATTTATTATCATTAGTTTTTTATAATTGTTGACAACATGTCAGTGAAAGGCTCGATAGATCAGTCGTCATAAATAGGTTTGGCTGCAGAGGAGCAATGCTTGGACAGGAATCCATAGAAACAGCAATGCCAAATAAAGTTGCTGAAGTAACGGATGTTCTCCAGTGACCATCGGCAGATGGGCTGATGATCCCCAGTTCCTGTTCTGCTAAATTGGGAACATGAAGTCTGTTCTCTAAATGACCTCCTCATCAACAGGATGCACCCTGCAGTCACTCTTCTGATTCATAGAACAAGAAGAACTTTAAAAACATCACTGTTAGCATCATTCACAGTCAGAGGCAGCAGAAACAAAATCCACTAAAACTGCCAAATTGCCCCAGAGACTCAGAGAGCGAACACAACATTGACTTGACAAGGAGATCTCTCCATGTCTTCCTCTCTCCCTTCGCTCTCCTCTCTCCTTTCCTCTGTCTATCGATTCCTTCTGAATGGATAAGCATATTTTGTCTCTTTATCAGGGCAAACAGTGCTGGCTGGATTCCCCCTTCTCGCTTTCTTTCTAACCTTTGGGGATGGCAGCCAGGCCGTGATCTTGTGCTCTGGCTGCTGGTTTAGGCTAGCCTCAATCTGAAACAGATATAATATCAGAGAGCTTTGGATCGATACTTGGCTATTCCTAGCTCTTCATCCCGGACCTGTTGTCAAGCAGAGGTCAATGCTTACCTGATCAATGACTGCAAATACAATCGATCCACATACTTGGCTTCTACAAACGCTGGCTCTGATGTGAAACTAAATTGCTGCTCAGTGTTTGCAAGGATTGGCTGTGAAAAGGCTGATGCCGAGTCTCCTTCATGTGGGATGGAAGGTAGCATTGGGAAACATTCCCATGGCAACAAGTGGTTCATGGCATCATACAACTCAAGATGGTGATTGACAGTGTTACTAATAACAAGCGTGTTTTGCACACTGAATGAATAATTATCTGGCAATGAGCAGTTGTATGATAGGCGAGTTGTTCCTGATCAAAATAGCATTAAATTAAGGTTCAGTCACCTTGAAATTTTGCTGGCATGTGCCATTCATGTTTGAAAGCTTTTCAGACACTTTGGTGATATTCGTGCCAAGTTGTATTCTGTAAATTGGAGCTTTCAAGGGATATGTCAAGACTCATTCTGCCTAGACTAGAAACATTACAACGGGCCTAATGCAGGAATGATGTGCAAACATCATTTTTTGTTCCTATTTCTGATTTGTTCTTATTTTGTTCTGGGATTCAACAATGTTTTCTTATTCTATTAGGTAAGAGACCACTTTAGTCAAGTGGTTTGAGCATTCTAACTAAGATGAGAAAAAAATATCCTGTTTCAAGGGTTTACAAAATGTTTTTCCAAAAACTGAAGTTTTACAGGGGTGGAACATAAGCAAATGCATGAATATCAGAAAAACAAATGTAGATTATTATATATTTATATATTATTGTGTATAATGTGTTTTTGAATTGTTTGTGAGCTGTTTGTGTATACTTTATTCATATATATTTTCTATTGTCCTTTAATGCAGTGCTGATGCTCTGGGAAATCATATTTTAAATTTGTTAAATTAGGTGCCAACAGATGGAGAGATTTAACTCCCTGGGTACCTCTGAAGAGTACTGAAAATTGATTCTCAATCCACATAAAAAAGGCCAATTTATATTCCTGCTCAAAGATTCTGCCACCATATTGGTAATCAGTTAATTTCCCCCCTCTAAAATCAGTATCAGGAAATCAAAATCCCATATCAGTTTAGTCAAAATACATAAATTCCACGACTGTGAAAATATTTTTTTTCTAATAGCCTTTTTTGGTGGCATTTCAATTCAGCACACCTTGGAAAGAGCAAATTTTGATAGTTTGGTGGGAAAAAAAAACAGAAAGAAAAAAAGATAATTCAAAGGGAATGTTGCTGCATGAGGCCCAATATTTGTTGGATTGTTTGTCTTGTATGGGAAATGAATGCACAAACATACTGCAGAAAAATATGGTGCCAGAAGCACATGATGTGCCTTTTAAAGCTGAATTTATGTTTATAGTGGAATTGAAAGTCCGGTCATGTCATGTTCGGAGCACATTTCATTGTGACTCAGTGATCAGCACAGGAACCATTGCGTGCAGTTACTGTCTCCGTTTGAGGCTATAAAAAAATCGTATCATGTTTACGTGCAACAATAATGGTACAGCTGACAAAATTGTCAGAAGAGTGCTGGCGTTGTGACTCATCCCTGTACAATTTAACCAAAGCTGTTTTAGTGGAGTATAACTGAAACAACACCTTTGCCTGATAACTTGGAAAGAAAGCCATAAAGCACACACAGCTGTCGGTATTTTTAGAAGAGGAAAAAGAGAGACACAAACAGATTCAGTAGTGTCCAGAAGAAGTTTAAACTGAGCAGTTTCATGTGCATCGCTGACAAGACATTTGTTTCACTTAAAGTCTGCAACATAATGCTGTTGGTTGCTCATATTTTACTCAGTATTCACAGTATGTTTTGTTGTTTGTTAGAAGCTGCTGCACGACTGGATTCTGCATCTTTACGATTGCTGAAGTGGTTTCATGTACTGAAGGAAAATATTTCACACAGTCAAACATTAGGAGTCAAAGATAGTGGTAATAGTTAACAAAATATTAAATTTAAAATCCAAGTGTAGGTAGATGGAGAGAATCCATAACTAGAGTAGGGAAAGTAACTATTTTAGAAATTATTTAACAGGCTCTGTATTGTTAATACTATATCAACATTTCCTGACTTTTAAATATCATATCAAATTTCGAATCCCAACATCCTTAATTTGAATATGGCATTTATTTGGAATATCTTGAAATACATAGTTAATTTCATCCTTATTCTGCTGCATGCAATTTGACCTTAATTGATGAATTGTTTTTCTTTGTCTTTTTCACACAAAAGTGTTGACTGGGCCCTCAAGGCTTTACAAAACACAAAAATACAATTGCACTTATCAAATATTTTGTTAAAAATTACAGATTTAAAAAAAAAAATCCTAAAAAAAAAAAAAAAAAGGTAATAGTGAAATCAGCAAACCTGTCATCTTAAAGCCAGTCACAGCTGGTTCCCTATAAACACCAACATCTCTCTGTGCTGCCTCGTCTGCATGGAACTCTGCATGGAACGTCTCCTTCGCCTCTCTTTCCACCTTTGTGCCATTCCTGCTGTGCTAGGTGCAAGAAATACCAAAACAACATGCATTTCAAGGTCAGGGACATGCCACTTCATGGAGCTGCTCATGCACATCTCTCCAGCTCCATAAAAACAAATTGAGCACAAGAAGTCTCCTCCCAAACCTGGATGGTCCTACAGTTATTTTTCGCTTTCTTCATGTACTCAGACAGTTCATGTTTGCACGTTTTTTCCCCTTCAAACGAATTACCCTTCCTCTGTGCGGTTGGTATGTTCTCTCCTCTCTTGACTTGAATAATGGATGTTCCCCTTCAGACTGACACCGCACCGAATCCCTGTTCTCTGCCTGTCCGGCAGAAGAGAACAGAACGGTCAAGGTAATACGAGCGGAGAGGTGCACCCTCTAGGTGGGATGACTGCAGCCTTGACTCGTGCTATCGTCTTTCTGCCTTTTTTTCCCTCAACATAATCTTGCATACCGTCTCTGGGGTAGCCGACACACATGCATGCACACACAACCACTTACAGATATGCACATCGATACATGCGCAAACACACATTCGACAGATGGCTGAAGCTCTGCTCTGACAGAGGCTAAAGCACAGGGCACCTCCGCTCTTCAAAGTCTCTTCGTCTCCCCTCTTGCTGCTTTTTTGAACGCCATCTGTACCCAGGCACACTAATGTTACTTAAAACAAGGACATTGCCGTTTTTTCCCCCATAATAAGAAGACAGCAGGAATAGGTTTCTTTCTGCCTCTGCCATATTTTTAAGTCTCTTGGAAACATTTTTAAGATTTTGCTTATGTATGCGTGCAGCCTGCTTACAAGGATACAATGCACTAGATGCGTGAAGCTGTGTATGTTTGAGAGCGAGCGAGATTGTGTTTCTTTCATTACCCAGCAGCCAGGTTTCTCACCACTCTCCTCTCTTCTGGTCCCTCAGAGGAGCAGTCATTTCTCTCTGTCAGTCAGTCAGTGTTTGGGGAAATGATAGTGGGTTTTAGAGAAAGAGCGGCTTTGTTTGGGCAGGAGCAAGCAAGAAAAGCACTGTTTCCTTTCATCATCATCCTTTTACTGTCACCTCCTCACATTCTCCTCTATCACCTTCTCTCCTTTTGTCCTTTCCTGCCTTACTCCTCGTTCCCACTCTTTCCCTTTCTCCTTTTCATTCCTGCCTTTGCACCCCACCCCCAGCACTCGCTTCTCGTCCCCCCAACCTCTCTCTCCCTCTGTTTCCCCCCTCCCCAGATTGAGGTAGCGTGTTATTAGTAAGGCAGCCAATGTGCCTGTCGGTGTGTGTTAGGGGGAGATAAGCACAGGTAGAGAGAGTTACATAAGCCGCTGTTGATTACTGTGGAGGAAAGGGAGAGCAGAAAAGGAGAGTGAGAAGAAGAGAGGGAGAGAGTAAGAAAGACAGATTGCTGTACCTTAGTAAGTACATTGTGCTCTAATGTTGCCTGTATGGCTGGTTGGCGGTTGATAAGTAGCCGAGGCTTCTGGGGCTGGTTGAAAGGACAGTCATTAGGTTGGACTCCCTCGACTGGCAGCTTGTTTCATAGATTGCAAGTTTGTTTTTGTTATAATGTTTAATGGAAGGAAAATAAACTCTGCAAGGTTTCCTACATTAATATGGCGTGACACAGTGGTAGCTGAAAACACTTTGGGTGGATTCGTGGCGCAGATTTTTTTTTAAACATAGTTCTTTAAAGTGTAGATAGATAGATCCTAGGACAGGCACCATGACAAGAACAAAACCAATGATTTATTGATTCCACTGTCAAGTGTTGCCTGTGAAGCTAAGCCGGATGGAGCTCCTCTGAAAAGCATACGCAATGAGCAGCGACGAAGGCACACCGTTGTGACGCCTCACACTACTTGTAACTGAGCCAAAAAAATTCACATGAAGACACTGCAAAGACAACAATCAATGACCAATTAACAATTTAATTCTGGGCCTACTTAAGTAAAAATAATTTTCCTAACCAGCAGGTAGCGGGAATCTGTATTTAGTAAAATCTGCAACAAAGCTGCATTTAAACAGTTATTATCTCCAGCCTTCAGTTATTTCATTCCAGATGACCTCCATTGTAAAAACACAACAATGAGCCACATGTCACACTGGTTGATATGTTTATTCATAGACATGAATAGGGGTATTGTAGTTTATTTTGATCAATGGTGGAAATTATTTCGATCCCTTAATAAAAAAAAAATACAAATAAAACACCCCAGAATTACCCCACTTCAAGTAAAAATCCTGTTTTCAAATCTTACTTCAGTAAAGTAGAAAGGTATCATCACAAAATTGTTTTTAAAGAACCACAAGTAATGCAGAATTGCCCTCACAGATTATTTTATACAAGCCAGGTATGTTATTGTGGTATTACTGTTGATGCGTTTATGTAGGCAGCATTTTACTGTCATCCTTGTAGGGCTTATTATAACTACTTATATACTTTTATGGTTTAATGTATAAACATGCATTATCATTTTTAATGTATCATATTTTTTCATGTTAAATTTGACCTGAAAAATAACTAAAGCATAAGTACCTCAAATATTTATTTATGTTCAGTACTTGAGTAAATTTACTTAGTTACATTCCATTACTGACTGAGATGAAGTTACACATTGCACTGCCCTGCTGCTGTACATAAAGAAAAAACATTATTTATCCACCAATTTAAATGGTGCCCAACAAATACACTATTTGTTTGTGCTTGAGAAATATTCAATAAAGTTGACCGTGTTAAAGGAAACTAGTCACCCTTTCGAACTGTGAAACTTTATTTTTGTCATCAGTCAGAGCTTAAGGGCTTCAGGCTGAGGGAAGGTAAGGAAGTCAAACGGTACTGAGAGACTTACCAGCACATTATTGCTCCCTGTATTTCCAAGAGATTTGTTGATAGTAAGAAAAAAAATAAATCAGACAATGCCAGCAAGAGCAGCTTCAAGTGGTGATTGTAAGGTTCCATTCTATAAAACACCTTCCTGCTTTTTCTGTGAAAGGAAAACATCTTGGAACTCACCACCAGATCACTTGACATGTACAAACCAGTTTCCCTGTCTCGTATTTAAAGTGTTTTATTGTATCTTTCTGGACTCAGTTTTTACTTTTTTATTCCTCTCAATTATTCAAATGTCCTGATTTCATTAAAGGCCCTCTGGGAACAAGTGTTGCAGATTAGCAGTGGGGGAATTTAAGTAATTATACTTACTCAGGTTCAGTTTTGAGGTACCTGTACTTCAGTAGTTTTATTTTATGTAAAGTTTTATTTCATACTTTTCATTTTTAGGCAAATATTGTAGTTTTTACTCCTCTAAATGTTGCCAGCTGTTTTTGAGGTTTAGATTTCACACAAAAAATGTCAATTCAAAGTAAATAAGAAAAAAAATGAATGAATTAAACCTTGTAGGGTTAGGGTTAGCAAATAATCAAAACTAGATTTAGAATCTATAAAACAATCTCAGTTGGGCCGTTCTGCATAACAGTACCTTTACTTTTGACACTTAATAATGATACTTTTGTAAATTTACTTTAGTAAGTTTTAAATACAGGGTTTTTACTTGTAGTGTAGAATTAGTACTTCAGAACACATTAAAAATAAATAGAGCTATGGAAGATTTGACACCACCAGGGCCTGTTGATGCACATTGTAAAGATACATTCAGCCTCAGCAGAAATGTGAAGAATGATAGTCTATTTTATTTTTAAATTAAAATTTTGGTTAACCTACTCATATACATTACCATCATTAGCATGCCTCTGCAACCACAGAGGTTGAAAATGATATTAATAAGATAAAGAGGTATACTTTGTCAACCACTTGACATGCAAACAAGGAAAATGAAAGTCAAGGAGAAATAGTGGATAATCTAAAAAAGATCAGATGGGCTGAAAAATCTGTTGCTTGTCACAAACTTTGCACACCTACCATCTGTGCAAGCTCACATTTAACTTCACCATTAGATATTTTTCCTTCACATTGATCCGTTCTTTCTCTCTGGTGATACTGAGCAGAGTAAAGAGTTTTTCTCACCAAAGCCTTGAACTGTGATTGAGAGCCGACTTAAATCTTCAGCATCCGAGACAAAGAGCTCCCTTTCTGTTTCCCCACCTGAAACCTTAAGTGTTTTCCTCTTAAACAAGTTAATTGTTTCATATCAACAGGCCGCTCTAGACTGGTTTGGCTACAAAAGCACGGGGACACAAATATGAAATGCTGCACACACACGTATTGTTCTGCAAAATTATAGATGATGGGGGTCAACTGCCACCTCACCTCTCTCACCTCCTTATAATGCTACTGTATAAACTCAAGGACAAGAGCTGCTGGTGCCCACTTAAACAAGCAAAAGTACACACAAAGGAACGTCCAATCTCACACACACATGTACGGTCACAGAGGATCGCAAATGATCACGGACATCTTGACTGCTCTTTTCACACTTCATTCTCAATAGCACCTCTTCAAGTTATCACTTAAGTGTGTTTGTGTGTTTGTGTGTGTGTGTGTGTGTGTGTGTGTGTGTTGTTGCTGTGCCTTCATCAGTATGCCAAGCATTTGTCCAGAGGCCC
>JAOWBC010001052.1:16111819-16128241 GCA_028566105.1 Hypoplectrus providencianus | reverse complement strand
CAGAACCAGCAGCTGCTCCTACTTTCCAGCTCTATTCCAGACACATTATGATGTAACAAAATGAAACACAAAGTGCCGTCGGCATAATAAGATGCAGAATAGGAATGGGGTCACTGGGGCCATCTGCCCAAAAGGTTGGGAACCTCCAGCTTCAAGTTAAGAGTGAAGAAAGCAAGTAATGTGCATTTATCAGCGAGATTATAGGTAATATCAAGTATGTGCTCTAATGTGATTGATGGTGTGATTAACCAGTGTGCTTCATGAAATCACAAACAGGATTGCTACTTCATACGTGGATATTTAATGTCACTACTCTGAAACTCAGTAGCAGTTATTCTTGGCTTATGTAACAATAAATGAGTTTAATCAAGGAAACACGTCTGTTCTAAACAACAGGCCTGATTTGGATAACATTTGCACCAAGTGCAATTTACAGCGTTCGAACAGGGGATGTTACACCCACACACACAGAGCATGAGTCACAGCAACGTCTGTGTATCAACAATGATGCAACTTTCCTCCCATGAGCATTTATTTCTGCAAATATGTCCCCCTTTTTGAACATGTGTGAGCTGTGCACCTGGTGCAGGTGTCAATAAATCAGGCCCTGTGAGCGCTCTGTGTGGGTCCACCCAGATCAGAGAGGAACTGTTCATAAGAGACTGTGGGGTTCTGTCGTTCACAACTACGTATTTCCCCTCATTTCATCATGCCGCCATTGTGTCAACACTTCCCAGAATATTCCCTGTCAGGCCTGGGCAAAAACATCTATTTGGATTACAGCGTTGTAAATGTTTATCAAACAAAAGAGTCAGTGTCTTTCTGACTTCAAAGCTCCACTTCTGAACGACACGTTCACAGTCAACCTTAATGAACTTAAAGATAAAAACACAGACATATAGAATACTTGCTAGTTGGGCTGTCAAATGAACTTCATTTTCATTTACCATTTAGGCTTCCTGTGAATATGAAATCAAGATAACTGGGATAAAAGATTAAGATCGTTGTAATTCCAGCGCACTTTTACATCACACAGTTTCCTCTACATCGTCCACATTCCAACCATTTTCGCCCAGTTACTGATAGTTCATCCAAAATTTTAAATATGTTATTGCTATTTTCTATTAGGTTCAGTTTACTACAACATGTTTGGTCTACTTTATTCAGATCAAACTTCATTTGTATTTCGTATATTTTTATTTACATTTATTGGAATTATTTTCTATTGTGTATTTTTATTCATTTAAATATATATGTATGTAAAATATCATCATCATATTTATATATTTTTTTCATTTGTTCAATTTGTTTTCCAGTTTAGTGCTTAATAATATGAATTAATCATATGAATCATGATCTCAATGTTGACCAAAGTAATTGCGATTATAATTTTTACTATAAACAATCAGCCCTACTTACAAGGCTTAATCTACTTTATTAATTACTGCAGTTATTGAAGAGAGATTATTGTCTTAAATCAAATGAACAAAGGGCAAATTTAAACAAATGACTAAATTAATTTAAGGATTTTTGTTTTAGCCTTGTTGGAACCTTATTAAATTGTGTGCATATAAACCACCTCAAGCTATCTTTATTTCAGTTTTCCATGTTTTTGCCCAGGTCTGTGATCACTGAACTCCATTTGCAGTATATAGCTGGCCTACTGTATATACTGTATGGCATCCTACCTGGTCATTTCCTGCCACTCACTGATAACACAAACAAGTCTTCTTTAATTTAATGTCACATACTTCAGATAGTTATGTTACCTTTCACCTCAACAACAAAAAAACGAGACAGAAACATGTGATCGTATGATATTACTCTGTATCATCAGATCCAACAAGAATGTTTCAGAATCGGAGAAAGACTCTCTGCTTATACAATTTCCTCTCTCTTTCAATAACACTAAGCCGGTCGTGCTGTTTACTCTCTATCAAAGTCAGAGCTTGGAAGGTATTTTTCTTCGGGAGCGGCTTCCCTGGTGTGACACCTGAGCGATGTAGCGTGGCTGTGTGTCTGTGATACGCCAAGCCAATTTACAGGCTCCGCAAGAGAGCTGTCGCTTCTCATCACAACTCACAACCACAGGACACTTCCTCGCTGTGTCTCTGTGCTCCAGCTCCCTGCTCCCAAGCCCTCCACTAAAACCTCAACACTTTAGAAGCTAGAAATGTGCTCGAAGTAGATCTTTTAAGGACAGCGGAGAAAGCACTTTTCTCCAAATACTAGATACTAGTTTTCAGTCAGAGCTGAGCTATTGTTTGCAATGTAAATCTTTTGATATATAACAGTTGGTTAAAAAGTAAAAAAAAAAAATCGATTAATGAAACTAAAATGATCTGCAGATGTATGCCTGAAACTAAATTAAATGGAAATTAGCGCTTAATTTAAAAAAAAATGCCTGCTTTTTGTACGTACTTAAAAGGTTTGTGCTGCTGCTTATAGGTAAGACCCAAGCTAAAAAATAGACTTAATTGCATCTGTCCTGTGTGACTTAATCACATGGTTCTGCTGCAACACAAGTTAATCTACACTTTGCTTGTATGTTCCCTCTCCAAGACTGCAAACACAACCGAGTCAAGCACAATACACCGAGCCCTAGATCCCTCCTCGTTTCCCGATCCTCTGTCGTTAACTAATGGTACTAATTAGCAAATTAGCCTTATTATATCCAGGGCAGGAGCCAATTTTAATTGAACAGATTTTTGTTTCAAAAAAAGAGAAGACAAAAACACCCATTCCTCCATTAACATGCATTGAGAGAAAGCACAAAAGCCCCATTGTTTATATCGAGCTTGGAGAGGCAGTGTGAAAAGCTGGCAGTGTGTTTGCGTGGTGAGCGTGCATCCGTGTGCATTCGTACACGTGAGAGAGACAGAGAGGTACTAACGGGACGGAGGGAGGGAGGAAGAGAGAGAGAGAGGTAGCAGCAGGTTGTTTTGTTGTGGCCCAATGGCCCGGCGGCCAGCAGATGTCTTCGAGCTCCCGGGCCTACAGCGCCTCTCCTCTGAGCATCCTCTCCAATTGACTCATTTACCCACAAAGCAGCCTGCTCGTTCCCTTCCCACGTAATGGGCTAATTACTGCATTAATGATTCTGTATATCCTTTCCCCACTTCTTTTTCCTGTTTTAGGGATGCTTTGGTAGTATTTCAAGAGAGAAAAGTGTGACACCCAGATGATAGTAAGCCTAAAATTTACTTTGAAAGTTTATGTAAAAAGGGTTTAAAAGTTCACTCTTTAATGTTGGGATTTCACTTTGAGAACATATCATGCTATGACTTTTTAAATATTTAAATGTATTTAAAAATATTAAATAAAATAAAAAGTCAAAGCAACTTGCATGCCTGTTTAAAAATACTATTTTGAAACATGGCTTATTGCAGTGTTCTTCTATCCTGCAGTACTTTCTAATTTATAAGATACTTAACTATAATTACCCGGCACCCCGGTGTTTAATTGTCCCTGATTATAAGACTACTGATCTGTTATCTCTAACATCCAATGTAAATTTAATTTGCAACGATCAATGTAAATAGTATGGTGATTATTACCATACAAGTTATTTAATAAAAGCCTTCAAAACATAACTGCTTCCTTAATTGCAATCATAGTCATGGTGTGTCTATATCATTTGAGAATATAATAACCTAGCTTTTAAATGGTGCAATGTAGAATAAAAGGTTGTACCACAAAGCAAGTTGGACAGAGCCGGGGTTTATTATCCTCAACTAGGTTTACAGCCCTGATTGGAGATTTGTTTAATTATTAGATTATTCGATAATTTGTATTAACTGTACTTAGTTACATTCCACATCTGAATTTAATGCTATAAGTTTGCATACATAACATATTCCAATCAGATGAGAATCTGTCTTTGACTTTTCCTTTTTCAAGCCAAAACTCAGAATAAAAAGCTGGTCCTGACCAGTTTAGGTCTGCAGCAGGTTAGAGAGCCACTTGAGTGGAACAGAAAACTCTGACTTTAGATGGAACACAACTCCCTAATCTACTGATCTTGCTTTGTCGTGCAGCCCTTAGGACTTTGTTGGTAAAAAAAATAATAACATTTTCGATAAGATTTAATGCTGTGTAGCAGTTGTGTTGCGAAACAACAAATGCTCATCAACTGAAAGAGACAAGGAGAAATAACAATACCGCTGGTCAAGTCAAAGTCAGAGAGTTGGTAGTGTTTTCAAGAGGAACAAGGCGTCTGTGGCCAGCTGTTGCTCAATAAGCCGTGGCCCCTGTCCATTAGGCCAGAGGAGTTAATAAGACATGAGACAGGCCAGACCCAAGTGAGGAATGAAGGTCATTGAGTCATCAAGCAGACTGCATCCAACCAAGAGGGTCAGTATTTCATACAGCCCACAGGTTTCTGAAGCCCCGCTCACAAACACACACAACCCACTGGGTCCTTAAACCACACACACTTGCACACAAACTGTACTCTGAATGCAAAGGCTATCGCTCAAGGGGCTGAAATTATTATAAAACCACAACATTTCCCTAAAAACTAACCCTTTTAGACAAAAGGCACCCTCTGACTAACACTCAGCCATTCCACCTGACCTGTTAGCACTTAACAGGTCAACCCCGACCACAAAGACAGACATTCACAATTTCATGGCTAGTTTAACGCTCAGTTGTGTTTTTGTCCGTCCACCCCATAGAAAACATACTAATCATCACCACCTCTCTCGCTCACCATCATTCAAATGCCAAACCATTACACTGACAGAACTCTGGATCATTTCCTGTCATCTCAGGTGTTCTCTCTACTGAGTCAACACAAATTAAAGATCATGATTTATGAAAATACCTTTTTATTACCCCCCAACTTAAAAAAAAAATCAATGTGGCGGCAAAAATTGTATGCACATGCACATAAAATGATTTGTCACTGCGTAGCACTATGGCAGGCCTAGCATCCTCGTACAGCCGTGTGCCATGCTGCCATCAGTGCTCCGTATGTGGCTGTGATAGTGAACTGTGACCAGTCCTTATATAACTCTGCCCTGGCATTAGCTCGTGCAGGGCGGTGCTCTGAAGTAGCGCAGTGGCCAACCGAGCAAGTGCCGACCATGCTGATGGTACTGTAACTTCATTAACCGACAATAGCATTTTTCTGGTGGGGCTCCTCAGTGTAATGGGCCAACTATAGATGGGTTTGTTTGTTCTTGAGTGAGGAGGGCCATGCAGTTCCTACAGGGACTTAACATTAGTTCCATTGAGTGAGTCGACCATCTGCCCACCATTAACCCCAGAACCCTCCTTCTCTTTACAGGCTGGACAATTTGCTTAATATGGCCTATGGCGTAAAGAGGTAATTAAAAACTTCACCCAATGCCAGATGTCCATGTTGACTCAATGATTTTTCAATATTCTTTTTTTTCTGTTTTTAAATTTTATTTCTTTTTTTTTCTCTTTAGTTTATGTTTCCTTGTATTTTTGCAGTCACTTTGCGTTTGACAGTTCCTTCAAGGTCAACTGCATTTTTGATTCCTTGATTTGTTTGTTTTTCTAGTAAGCTTGAGTTTAAAACCCTACCAACCACTTAAGGTGTTAAAAAAATAATCAGAAAACAATCAGTCTTTGTTTTCAGTGGTGATGAATTTGCTTTGTTTTGATTATGACAAGTGCTGGTGTTGTTTGGATTGTTTTGGGTTGTTTCTGTGTACTGAATGGATTTTGTTCTCTGGTGTAAAACTCCTAATTTCTAGGTGTGTCTTTTTTTCTACTGGATTCAGGTTCTCCTGCCTTGTCACTCCACAGACATAGCTTGGGAATAGTCTCTCTTTAGGAGCAAATTTTGAATTTGTTACTCTGATAGCATTTCCTCACTACACGATTAGAACAATCGCTTTGTACATCCACTATCAACACAATCCTCTATATGATAAATGTGCATCTATGCAGTTTGAAGCCATAACAAAATTAAGTATTGCCTTAATTCCTTGGCAGCTGAGATGAGGTAGTGTTCAGCGAGGACACACGATGAGGCTGGATGAACCTGGATCCCTGCTGGAAACAGGAAACGCTGTTTCACTGCAGACAGCTCCAGCTTTGCTCGGCACTGCTCTGCTCGATTTCCTTCCTTTCGCCTCCATGTATCATTTTGCTTTCTCGCTACCATAGGTCTTACATAACCCCGAGCAGCAGCCACTGTGGTGATAGATGTTTCATGTGCTGACTGTGGCATCTTGCATGTTGCAGGCACAGGGGGCACCATCTGAAGTCAGCTTAGCAGCTCAAACGGATACGAAGTTTTAGCTCAAGAGAAATGTTCCCCTATCAAACCCAGAAATTCAGAATCTAGTTACAGAAAAACACATGTGATGCAGGTTTAATCCTCAGTGCCTCCCGTACCCTAAGTACGGTGACCTCACGCTGAGTCTTTATATAATTTTCTGAAGGCTGCCCTGATTGCAAAGCACACCATCAAGTTAGAAGTGCTTCTCAGTGATCTGAGGTTATGATTTGAAAGGAAAGAGAAGAAAGGTGTTAAGAGCTGGAGATGGTTGGCTTTAGAAAGGACAGAATAGATATCTGGTCAGCTACACAGTTGCTATGCAACCCCTGGTCTCGTCTGTAACATTGGTTAGTGTTTGGTCCCGCTCTGATGGGTACGCTTGCATGCACACATGCACACGCAGACACACATGTACATGCAGGCGCACACAGCTCCTCGTCCTCACAGCAGCAGTGCAGCAGTGGAAGCGAGCCTCCACACAGTCACACTCTCAGCCTCCTCACGCTCCAGCTTTTGCATATAAATCATTGCAAGTTTTTTAAGCCCAGCAGGAGAAGCCTGAACGCAGCCGAGCATGTCAGACAAGGCCTCGACGTGATGAAGCCAGTTAAGATTCCACCTGCTTGATAATGGAGATAATATTAACTTGCCTCAACGAGACACTGAGGCCGTGTTGAGATCTGTGACATGAAGGATTTAAAGACCTTTTATCATGCAACAACCTACAGTGAATATGAAAATCAGTCGGTCATATAGATTTATGATGCTGTAATGTATTTAAAGGGGATCTATAATGCTTTTCCTTATGTTCTGTCATATAAATATAAAGTTGGTGGATAAACATTTCAAAGTTTACAAATAATGCCGCAAACTTAAAAAGTAATCCTTGTGAGCAAAGAAACAGTTTACAACACAACATTTTTTTTGCATTCTTGGATATCAGTTCGTACCAGGTTTCTACATATGGTCATGTTACTGCAGTATTTACATTAAGTAGCAGAAGAAACCTGTATATTTGGTATCAGTTGTTACAGAACACGTACCTGCTGGAACAGGTTTGATTTTGTAGTTTTTGGTTCAGTAGCTTTTATTGGTGATTCTTCACTTTAAAAAGCATCATTATAGTCATTCATAGTCAAGCTGAAGATTTAGAGGGCCTGGAAAAGCTGACCAGTCAAAGCAGAATGGGCTCAAGCTGCCTAGATGGAGCATCTCAGACAAAGGGAGACTTGGGCTGCTGCAACTATGGGCAATATTGAAAAAAGTGTTATTGTTAATATCAAAGCATGTAAACATGTTCAGTTTGAAACCCGGAATATACGTAACCTTGTGAAAACAGGTCCCCTTTAATCTTTGAAGATCTGTACAAATTTCTCTTTAACACATCTGATTTTTTTTTCCAAATCAGTGCAGAGCTAGCCATCACTGAGCTAACTACTCTAGCTGCTTGTACTGGTGTCCACAGTAACCACAAAGACCAGAAGCAAACTCCGCATGACCAAAGTCATGCAGGAAGGTCGTAGTGATTGCTGGCCATATATAGTCGCTGGAGAGGGAGGGGTGGGGCCCTGAGCAGCAAGCAGCGCTATCGATCAGTGCCACAAGCTCGGGAATAGAACAGAGCAGAACACCCTGCAGACTGCGGGAGGAGTGGGAGGAATACACTTTGTACCTTAATGCCACTGGGCTGTAAAGTGCTTCCATTTTCCATTTAGTTTGCTCCCTCTTCCCTCCCTCCCTTTCCTTAAGAAAGCAGCTTCTCTGAGACAGCTGCAGCAAAGCGGAAATCTCAATTAAAGCAGACCCAATAATGCCTATAGTCGTTTCTTTGAGAGAGGTGGCATAAGAAATGAACCTTTTTATCTCATTTACCTTTTATTTAAAAGTGGGGAATTTTTTCCTCCTTTCCCTTCCTTTGAGCGGAAAGGCAATTAAGTGAAGTCAACTGAGGATTCAAATCTCTTGCATCACAAGAAAAAGGAGAAGATTATGAGGCGAATGAGAACAGATTTAGCAGGCTGGTGCATGATCTTTGATGGATTCCTACCAATGGTTTAATTCAACAACTTCCTGCAATTTAGCTCCTAAAGGAGCCACTCAAGGACACAAAGAGAGAACCTTCGTCTGCAGCTCCTTCAGCCGAGATACAGCTCAGCACGCAGCGCTGTCGTCATTCCTGACAGGAGGCCTCTCAGAATCGAGGAGCTCTTTTAGTAGCGAAGCAGACACACATACTGACTCCTGCGTGTAGACATAAACACACACACACATACAGCAAGCATCCATGCACCCTGATTTAGCCAAGGTTGTATATTTGGGCTTGGAGATCAGATTTTGTAGTTTGATCAAATATCGCTAACGGATAAAGTTCTTAACATTATCTGCAGTGAACAGTGACTTATTATGCATTGAGCATAGTGGAAAGCTTTAGGATTAGAAAAGAGGATTCAAATTCTAAATTTTGCTCTGAAAAAAACAAAAAAAAAAAAGATAGGTTTTTTAATGGTTTGTGGCTATTTTTCATTTAGTAACATTCTACTGTAAACCTCAACCCATTCAGTTAAAACATGCCTTGTTCTCTCTCCCCCTCTCTCTGCTCTCCCCCTCCTCTCAGGTTCTCCCCCATCACCATTGACAGCATGACCAGCCTGGTGGGCATGAACATCCCCGGGCACACGGGCACCGGGTGGTGCATCTTCGTGTACAACCTGTCCCCAGATTCGGATGAGAGCGTCCTCTGGCAGCTCTTTGGGCCCTTCGGCGCGGTCAACAACGTCAAGGTGATCCGTGACTTCAACACCAACAAGTGCAAAGGCTTCGGCTTCGTCACCATGACGAATTACGACGAGGCGGCCATGGCCATCGCCAGTCTCAACGGCTACAGGTTGGGCGACCGCGTCTTGCAAGTCTCCTTCAAGACTAACAAGACACACAAGTCCTGAACTTTGACAGGTAGAAGCAGTTGCCCCGCGACTTTGTCTGCTCCCAAATTGACCCCAGCCCCCCCCACCCCTCCCTTCCCCCACCTCCACCCGTCCCTTAGCCCCTTCAGTCACTACCACTACCACCCTACTACAGCCATCCAACACAGCAAACTCCAACCGGAACACAAAGCAACCGACAAACCATCAATCAAATTGAACTAGAAATGGCTTATATTATAACTTTGGACCTATAAGCCAATGTTGCCTAAGTATTACAAAAATGAAATGATGAAAATGTTCATGATTTTTGGAAGCTCCTGTGATAATGCAGGCTTCTCTTTGTTGTATATTCTTTCTGTTTGTTGTGGTTGTTAAAATGATTTTTCTCTTCTGTGTAAACAGTAGCAAATCCCTGTATCCCCTTATTTCAGAGAAGAGAATGTCCTTTTTAGATTGAAACCTTTTCTCTGTCTTGATTCAGGATTTGTTTTTCTTTTGTAAATCCGGATCCACTGTCGTTAGTATTCTATACCTCCCTGTCGGTGAAAGGGAGGGGGCTCTTTTTTAAATTGGTGAACCATTCATTCATTTTTAGTGTGTATCAAAAACTTCCCCTTATCGATTATAGATGGGATTCCGCGATCCCAGTAACTCTGATGTAGAAAAAAAAAGAATTTCTAACATTGTTTTTGTTTTGTATCGCAAACAAAACATAATGTCTTTCCTCACAGGGGTTAAGGGAGATGGGGCGAGGGAGGGGATGGGTTAGCTTTCCTGATGACACGTTAAGTAATTTAAGAAAAAAAAAAAATAACACTGTTGCCAAAGAGAAGATCTCTTTGCTTGAAAAAAATGCGTTTAGAAAAAGATAAAAATAAAGAGAAAGAAGATCTATTTTTATAAATGATAATTAAAATAATAATTATTGAAGAATTTTTACAAGAATCTGGATTTGAAAAAAGAGAAAAATATTTTGACTGGCTAACTGGGGGGGCCGGGGCGGGAGGGAGGGGGCACCACCTTGTCTTGTCGTTCTGCCGTGGTACTTTATAGGATCAAAGGTTGTTTGTTTTTTGGGGAATCCAAGTTGGCAGTGATTTTGTAGATGGAAGGGATGCAAACTGAGGCAGGTGATTTTGGTAATTTTTCACATATGTACTAGTGCGTAATTATTCAACAGCGATACCCAAAAGGGAAGGGAGAGGGGTCTTTCCAAGGCCTAACCATCCTTATAGTCCAGAGCCCAAAGCAAGAAGACCCTTTGTCCACTTGTTTTCCTGTTTTTGTCATCAGTCAATATGGGATATCAGTAAATAGATATATACACATCTATCCATTTAGAGAGCATACTATACATTATCTATATCATTTTCTTCGCTCTGCGTTTGTGAACTTACATTTGAAAAGAACTTCCTTTTAGCGATCAACAGTAGGTGCTATACTACATTATTCACATATCTTAAATATCCAAGTTTGTTGTTCTATGTGTTGTTTAAAGAAAAAAAAATACTTCGATGTTGGCATTGAATTGAGCTGCTGTTCTTTGTTTAATATTTGTTTATTGTTGGCCCGAAAATCTGGTGAGACTATTTCTTTGCAGAACAACCAGATCAACTAAATTTGGGCCGTGTAAGAATCACTGAACAAACTTTCATTTTGTACTTTTTTTTCGTTTGGCTTGCTGACTTTTAGGTTACTTGCTGAGCGTGAAACGTTTGTCAAAACTAAATGATGATTAGCTAGTTCCGTTAGTCTAGATATTTGTTTCCTTAAAAAGGATCTATGACAACTGTGTCTTTATTTGCTGTGTACAAATAGATGATATATATATACATATATAGTCTACATTTGTTTTACAATATCTACTGTACTATATGAGTTGTCACTGTTCTTTTGTTTGAGCTTGTCTTTTTCATATGACAACTTATTATGAAGTGGTGGTTCAGTTACTTAGAAAAACTTGTGAGGAAACTGTTCAATTGTTGTCATGTTGCTTGTGGAGAAAAAAAAAAAGATTTGGATTAACTTTCAGTTAGCTACCGCGGCAAAAGAAACCGAACAAAAGCTTAGAATATAACTGTATTTGTTTATCGGTTTATTTCCTTATCTATTTTTTAAACTATTTATTTTTCTATTTATTTGTATTTATTATATATTTATTGATTAATTTATCTGTGTATTTATGTATTTATTTGTTTCATTGTCTGTGTATTTGCGTGATTCTGGTACAGGGAGGGGGCGTTTCTGAGCAAAAGGGAACAAAGCGACTAGTGGAGAGGCTCTTCCAGTAGTCCACTGCACTGAGAGAACTTTTAGTACGTTTGTGCTTTGTACCAATATATCAAAATTACAATATAAAAAAATCTAAAAGTCAAGAAAACTGAAAAAAATGTCTGGAGGGTTGGGGGACGCTCTTCCCTTATTACTAGAAACAGTTACTCGCTATGCATAACCTAGTTAATAGTTAAATTTGCTATTGCTTTTTTCTTGTCTTGTTAAAATGAAATCTTTAGATCTTTTTCAATAAAGTTTAGTCTTAATAGAATGTTATAAACAGTCGTTCTGGTTCAATATAACCTGTGATAAGTTTGTGTAGTTCTAAAAAGCCACTCCGTCCACACCCTCCCTCCACTTACTACCGCTTTGTGATGAAACCTTATGCAAAAATGTGGGTCTGAAAGCATAGTTTTCAGTAAAACATTTTATATAACATTCAGCTCTTGGAGGCTTGGGCAGATACATTTTAAAAGGAGCAAATGCCCATTGTTGTTTGAGGGTCATTCATTGCACTGGACTAAATCGGTCACCTAAGAGTCAAAACTTATTTTTAAAAATATTCATCATGTTTTCAAATGACATACCAACAAATCTTTTAAAAAAAAAAGAGAAATTGTTACCATTGCACACCAACTGTAATTTACAGCAGTTGTTGCTATACTTAAGAAGTACTCTGGAGGTATGAAAAGGGATTGTACCGATTCTATATTTTATATACTCTAATATGATATATATTATATATTTTGAAAGGTGAAAGGTAAGGGAATGGTTCCAGAAGTATAAATATACGGAATTGGATTTTTTGTTTGTTGTTAAGACTTGAAAACATGAAGGAGGTGTGTGGAGAGCATTTCAAACACTCAGACGCATGCTCGCATTAACTCCATCCTTCTCTCTCACACCTCAGTCATCTGACAGGCCGGGTCATCTTATATCGTCATTATTATCCAGTCATCATCTGCGCCATCCAATCACATAGTTTTCTAACGTCATAACGGCAACAAACCAACCAACCAACCCACCCACCCACTCACCCCACCCACCGACCAACCAACCAACCAACCAACCAGACCCCTTCATGCTCCCCGCCGCCGTCGGGAGCTTGAATTATGCAACGACCCCAGTAGAATGTTGTTCTGATGTGTGAACTAATTTCCTACACTGTATGACTTTTGAACTCTTACGATGCGTGCCTGTGTTCCGCCTAGACCCTGAGTGTGTGTGTGTGTGTGCGTGCGTGTGTGTGTGAGCGCGCATGTGTGCATGTTTGTATGCATGTTCCTTTATGTAGTCGTGTGTGCGTGTTGTGCGTTTGTCCTCATATGTTTGTTAGCTTGGAGTACATCCAGATGTGTGTATGTATGTACAGTATATACGTATGTTTAGTGTTTGTGATTATGTGTGTGTGTGCATTTGGGTCTGTTTAGTGCACATATATACAAACGTATATGTGTGTGTTTCCCTGAGTGCATGTGCGCGCGTGTGTGAGAGACATAGCGTGTGCAGTTTGCTTGAAAGCGTGTGCGTGTGTGTGTGTGTGTGAAAGTGTGTGCATGTCAGGGTGTTTGAAACATGGGGCTGCGTCACCTCGCTCTATGCCCAACCCCTATGGCTCACACCATCCCCTGTAGCGCCTTATAGTGGCAGCCTGCCAGTAGGAACAACGCAGCCAGTAGTGGAGGAGGGAAGGTGAACAGAGGAACTAGGCTCTTCTTGTCAGTTTTCATTTTCCTCCTGAGATGTGTTTGTTTACTATCTGAAAAATCTATAAACAAAATCTTTAAAGACAAAAAAGACGAAAAAATGTTCACAGGGCCCCATGACCGCGGCTCTCTCTACTCTCTCCTGCTTATGTTATTACTTAACAATTATCAATGATGATTATTATGATTATTATTGCTATTATTCTTAGTATTCTTATTCTTATTATTAATCCAATTACTGCGATGAATGACTTCATGTTATCCTTGCTAGTTTAGGTCATTTCTGAAACTGGAAACAAAATAAAAATCTTGCTGTAAATGTTTGTTTTTTCCTTTTCATAAAACTGTTGTGTTTGAATTATTTGTACTTTTGAATGTTGGGACAATAAAATGAGGTGTTAAGAGCTTGGATGTTTCTTGTCGTGATGAATGAAGCATTTTATTACTACTATGGGACTACAAGTGGACATGTTCCTGATATATTTGGAAACTATTCTCTTAGTTGTTAGTTTCTCATTATCTACTTTTCTTTTGTTGATGGTTGGATTTAAAATTTAAATTTGAATAGAACAGGTATAATACACAAATGGATAAGGACAGTTAGAATTAACTGAAGTGAGGTTGCATGAGCTATTGCCTGCTTAGAAGCTAAACATGTCCTGCTGTGGACAGGGGCAGCAGAAAAACCTTTTTTCCTCAACTTCCTTCCGAAAAAGACTCTTTACCACTTAAAGGGAATTCTATATTCTCATTTCTATTTTTTATTTTTTTTTTCCCCACTTTCAGTCGTTGTCAGACAGACCAGTTTAAGTTCACACGGGAACTGAGCAGTCTTAAAAGCCACCAGACTCCATTGACGAAAACACACATTTTACACCACAGAACACAAGCTGCTTGCACACAATGACATAAACATAAACAGATCAAGCAGTTGTAAAATAAAATCCCCATTTTTGACAGTGCAGTCTGGTGAGAGCTGGCTTCGGTACCTCTGACCCAAACCTGAACTGGCATTTCTGATGGTAAACTATCCTTTTGATGTAGCTGATTTAAGATAATGCACCAACAGTACATCTTAAATATTTGGTTTGTGTAATAGATTCAGATCAGTTTGTCAACTAACTACACAGAAAATACATTCATCAGTTGAAGGCCTCTAAAATTTGATAGTTTCACAAATGTTTTTGAGGTTTGTTATCACTCTGTTGTCACAACTTTGACAATTAATAAAAAAAAATCCTTAGATAAGATTAGATTAAAAAAATATCCTAATATAACAATAGTTGCAGTTGCACTATGTTGTTCTGTCTCTTGACTTGAACATTGAAATATGTATGACAGAACAGAACACCATCACACAGGACAGAAAAAACTGCAACAGTAAATCAGAGATTTAATCTGCGATCACTGTGACCTTTCAGCTTCTGAGGGACAGTCACGACTACGAGGCAGTAACACTGCAGACATAAAACGCAGTGCTGATCTCAGTCAGCCCTCTGAGGTGCTGCTGGAGGACAGAAGAGGAATCAGTGAGATAACACTGCCCCCTGTATCTTCACCGGAGTATCCGAGACCTTTGTGGCACAGTGCTGAGTGGGAATAACGGTGGTTAATGTGTGCTTTTCATCTCGTCTCTGATCTTTCTGCTTCCCCAATACAAACTTCAGCAGTCTGCAAAGGAAACACCTGAAGCAAAGGGAGTATGAATAAGGCCTCGGAGGAATGAGAAATACCACCACAAACAGCTCACCGCGGCTTCAGACCAAATCTGTTCATCCATAACAATGTTCTCAATGTAAGCAGTAATGTCCAGTGATGGGAGCCCAGCTTCACGCCTTTATAATCCAAATCACCCCAGAGAGCATTACAGCGGCTGTGGAGAAGATGATGGTTGTTAGACTGCGATATGTTCAGCCACTCTTGTCTTTCCTCTCCTGTTGTTAGCAACTTAATGATCCTCCGCTCTCATCAAGGAGAGAGTAGAAGGGGAGGACGTGAGTCAGCGTGTGCTTTCAAGTCCCTTTGAACTGACTTCTCGGGAGTTTAAAGCCAATAGCTAGCTCAATAAACATCTGTTGATTTCATCTTCAATGTGGTTGTTTTAAGAGGAGGCTGGTTTACTCCACTGTGACTCAAACGTGGGTAAAACAAAATGCTGCACGAAATAAAAAAAATACTAAAAATACCACAAGTCGTTTAAATTCCAAAGGAAGCAAAAGTGCTCTCGTTACGGAGAGCTGTTGGGTTTAATACGGCTCACTTCGCACCATATTCTGTCACCAGGTGCAACCATATGATGCTGCCTCTCAGTTTCTATATAAACCACTTTTCATCTGCCTGGGTGAGAGCTGATCACACTCGCTCCATGGTGTGAATGTCAGCATCCTGCCGCGCTGTGATGTAGACGACGGTTCTGCCAAATGACAAGCGTGAGCCTCGCAGTCGGAAGCATATTATTTCATAAGGAGCTACTTGTCTTTGACAAATCTTCCGCAGTCGAATGTGTGCAGTGGGGGAGCTGCTGTTGCCCTCTAGCTCTCCTTGGTTCGCACTCTGACATTAATGGGATACCTCTCTTCACCCCTTTGTCCACTTTAGAGATTTCACACGGCCTAATCAAAAGACCCTCAGCTTCACTTCATGTTATTTATTAACCGAGCTGCTCTCAGATGAGAGCACAGTCCACTTCATTCTCTGTTTTGGCTGATCAGACCGATTAGACTGTCTGATTAATTATAAAGTTTGTTTTAATGTGTTTTGTGGCCGTGTATATTGTGAGCCGTTTATTTCAAGTTAGTCTTTGAAACTTTGAACAACTGCTGTAATAGTCTGTTGTCTTTTATCTTCCTACTGCACTTCAGGACTTAAAGACATCCAGTCTTTTTTCTCTTCCTCTTTGTAGGTGACAGTGTTATGATGCTGCCCGTAATGAAGCCTATAGTTTCAGCTTTGCATAAATTCCCAACGTCCTAAATCGTCCTTAAAGGCATACTACGGTGGAATAGGTTCAGTGAAAGTAAAGATTAACCCCAGACTCACGCTTTTCACCTCATTACACATTTATTCAGCGCGGTGTCTGCAATTTTCTTAGCGTTATGCCCAAAGGCTGACACCCAGGAAAGTCCCAAACAGCAAATTGAAAAGATAAGAGAAAATACAGTCAGAGGGCAGGGTCTCTGCAGATACTGACAAAACACATCTAGTGGCAAATAAGCAGTAGTAATAAAACAAACCACATACTGAGAGATACGCATGTAAAATT
>JAOWBC010001052.1:16100581-16111719 GCA_028566105.1 Hypoplectrus providencianus | reverse complement strand
ATAAGAATAAGAATAAACAGGAAGCAAATAATAGCTAAATGAACATCATTGTTTTGTGTGTCAAATGCTGACTTTTAATTAATAAACAAATAAATAAATAAAAAGTGAACACCATTTCTAAATCACACCAAGAGCCATTTTATACATTTTATATTACATATTATAAAGCATATACACTGATTCCAGGATGTCAGCGATGGACCAATATGTGCCAATTACATTGATCAGCTGATACATGTAATTTTTCTAAAATTAGGTAAGGGGTTTATTTTAGCTTATGCCTGCCCCCTCTATAAAAAACACTGAGGGAAACCTTGGTTAATGTAAGTCAGCAGTTGATTTGCAACTATTTCATGAAGAAATGGGATAAAAATAGACCTTGTACGTACAGTAGCTGGCTACAGACAAACCCGAACTGCAGTTATTGAATGATGCTTCATGCAGTTGGATATGAATCTCACTGCTTTTCCACTTGCTCCTCAAATGAGAATCTTTTGTTTCATAACATTATATTATATACCTACAGGTTGTCACACGTTGTGTGTTTACTGTGAAAAGGTTGAATAATATTATGACAAGCCATCCTATCATAAAGGATTCTTGTTTTTCAGGCAGAATTATTCCTTATTTTACAGTTGCAGCTTCTGACAAATATAACTCAGTTCTCACCGCCAACACTGGAAGCCTTTTCACCTCCTCCTTGCTTCCTAACCTACTTCTCTCTCGTCTCTTAAATAACCCATTTACACTTTTGATTGGCACTCCTATTATCATCATCCACAACTGACAAGTTAGACCAGAAAAACCTTCCACAAACAAACAGCTTAACAAAAGAAAGAGAGAGGGAACAGCAAATAACCACCATACAGACCAGGCCTCCTTGCTTGGATTATCACATTCTCCTTTTGGCAGATCACAAGTCAAAGCTCAGGAATTTTCTCATTCACATGAGCAAATATTTGTTGCCAAGTTAATCTGCTGTGCTCTGGAGGTCACATGAAGTTTGGGGGCTAAACGATTGTACTCGCAGGTTTGTATCTCAGTTGTGTGGACGGTGATGGCACCGTTGATGCCGGTACTTCCTGCCAGAGCGAGTGACAGTCACAAGGGCCTAATAATAAAGCGCTGGATGCCATTCAGAAAGTTTCAGTCCCTGAGGGCTCTGCTTGCAATCTGGTCCCCTGTGAAGTCTCTTAATTTCAATGCAATATTGCCAGCACCATGGGACCACACTGTTCCTGCTCAGGGGCAGCGTATCCTTGTACACACAAGCTGTCGCCATGTTGCCACGCAAGTTGTGGCACCACGGTAACGCACGACACACCAACGTGATGCTAAATTGAGATGCTCAGCTATGACTGACCAGACTCTGAACTATATGCAGGACTTACTGAGGCAAAGCATGAGAGCAGAGGAAGGATTTAGAGCTCCAAGTTAATGCCCTGTTTGTGATGACGAGGAGGTATTTACATGTGCAATTTTCTCTAAGCAGGCTTCTGCTGCACATAGCTGAAAGGAGCAACTTGTTCCCGGACACGCTCTTGACTGGAGCACCGCGGAGGAGCCGCAGCAGGGGGCATGCCAAAACTTCAAGCCGGGTAAGAGTGTTTGTGTCAGTGCAGAGAAAGCGCCCATGCTGTGATGTATCGCGCTATGAAGCATCGTAAAGAGTTGACGCAAGGTTCAAGGTTTTATTAAAAAGTGTGCAGTAATCCCCTTAGACTTTAAATTATCCCAATACGTTACGATCTTTAACATGAAGGCTCTGTAAAGGGACTTACAGAAGAGCCAATTATTGAATTAATTAAGTTCTTATTGTGTGAATATCCGCAATATTTGTTGTTGTTGTTATTAATATGTAGGTGATTTAATTCAATTGTCTGAAACTTGGCGTAAACTTGATTTACAAAGACTGAAGTTAAAAAAATATCATGGTTACACATGACTTATTTTTAACATTGCCAGATTTTGCAAAGAAAAAACTTTTCACGCATCATTACTTGACTATCTTTGCAAAATGTTAAATCAAACAAACGATATGGCTTAATAGACTACTCTCCTTTCTTTACCTACATGCTTTAAAAAAACTGCAAAACATCTTAGACTATTTATATATTTCAAATGTATTCAAGTTATTTAATGGGAGGTTTAAGTTTGAGTTATTTTCCTTTCCTTTAGCAACATGCTGTATATTTACTGCAAAATTAAATTCAACATTAACAAACAACAAACAGACAGAAAGCACTCTTCTTCATATGTTTCCGGAAAGTTAGAAGAAGGCCTAATATAAGCAAAAAGATTTAATGCAATCTATATTTAACTATGTTGTCCTGAGAACAATTAGAGCATTTGTGTGCAAAATGATTTTATCACAGTCAGAATGAGCTTGTGTAGTTTGTGTGTGTGTAAGATAAAACAAGACAAAGTCATAAATATGCATGATAATCATTATAATTTAAAAGATCAAGTTGCAGAATGTATGCCTGTTGAAGATTTAAATACCGACCTACGATTTGAATACCAACGTAACAAACAACTATTCTGATATTTTTGAACCGGCCTTGTTTGCCCTCCTCATTTGCATGTGAGAAATGGCAACGTCAAATTAACTAAGCTGTTTTGTACATTATACAGCAGAGACAAACAGGACAGCACTTCATCTGCTGATGACTGGCCCAGCAGATGGTGTGTAAATAATGTACATTGTCTCGTGGGAACATCTAAGTCCGTCTCAGTTTGGTTTGATGAAGCAACTCTCCTCTCCCTCACACAAAGTGACCCTCATAATGCTACAGTCTAAAATAAAGTGTCCAATTGATCCCAGGACAGAAGTAAAATGGTCTGGCACTGTTGGACTCAGGGGAGACACAGAGGAGGTGACACCACCCCTGAGAAAGAGCCTCTAGGATTCCTTTCAAGTGGAAAAAACACGATAAAGTGCCCTCTGTGGTGTTCTTCTAGTCGAGGAGATGTGGTCAATAACCCCTGGAATGATTGTAAATGGACATAATGTGCCATGAAGTGTATCCTGAAATGCTCAAAACCTAATGCAATGAGTTCTATTGTGGCCTTCCAGCAGAAAGAAGCGGTGATCAAGTTCTCTCTGGGGTGACTGTAAATGGAGAAAACATGTTAAAGTGGGTCTCAAAGTGCCCTCAAAGTGGAGAAATGTGAAGATGTGCCCTAAAGGCTGCCCTCTCAAAGAAAAATGTGTCCACTGGTTTGGCCTTTTTGTCAAGAAAATGTAACAAAGGGTAGGGTTAGGGTTAGGGTTATCTGGTAGAGTGGGTAGAGAAAAAGTGATCAAGTGCCCTTAAGAGTGTCCTTGAATGGAGAAAACGTTACCTCATGGGGATTGACAAGAAAATATGTAAGTACCCTAAATGGTCATCATGTGTCTATAAGAGTGCCCTTTAGTTTCTCTGCACTTTAGAGGAATTGCCCTTAAGGCAATCTTTTAGGTAGAGAAAACATGATTTTGCCCTCAGGAGTGAACTGAAAAATGTGGAGAGGAAAAATGCCCTCTAGGGTGCCTTTAAATGTAGAAATGTAAATAAAAGTCCCTAAGGGCAGCCCTACAATAATGCAGTGCCATACAGGCGGATGCATGCTGAGAAACTTTCAGTGTGCTCGTGCCCCACCACATGCAGTTGAGGCACTCGTGTTTCCACTCAGACCTTGTACCAGACAGCCTGAGTTGGCCAGGGCAGTTTGGGACACAGCAACTCTGTGAAAGCCCCATCAGTAAGCATTCAGTGCAGTATTAACATTCTGTGCTCAATCTTATCTTTTACCCTGCACACATCTCTTGGAGTAATTTGCATGCAGACATTTGAGTCTTAGTTTTTCACAAAACTGTGTTTTCACTTTTTATTTCAATTATTCATTGTTTTTGTTGTTTTATTTACATGATAACACCTGGTAGAGAAATTCTCTTTCCACTCTGTTCCAAAGGGAAGTCAGAGAACAGACTCACAGTTGCAGAGCAGCACTCCTGCTGCCTGGAGCTGGTGGGGATTCAATGTTTTTCTCAAGGGCACTTCATCGGGGGTAGATTCTTGTCATCATGAGGGCATTCTCCAGTCGCAGTGTGGTTTCCCAATAAAGCAAACTGCCAGGACAGATACTGGGTGTAGTAATGACATCCTCAACTCTTCCCTGCTCATGTTCCCTGTCTTTCTACCAGTAACTAGACACGAGCAGCTCACTACAGACCATAGCTGCAGTGGGGAATGGGCTCTCATGTTTTCCTGCTAGCTTTGGATCTGAATTTGAAGACTGCAATGTTGCCATTTCCAGCATCCCCTCAACAGCTTCAGCAGTGACAATGACAAGCAGCTTTCACAGCTCAGATGTCTGTGACTGTTGTGAAACAAAATGACAACAGACTCCAGATCAGTAATGATGATTGCAGTTGCTGGCAGTGTGCAAATACAAAGGTATTGTTTGTGGGGAGCTGTTGATTGTTCTGGCAAATGCAACATTGTTTTTCCGTAACGATGATGGCTGTGATAATGGTGGCGATGGCAGTGGCTGCAAAGATTAGATGATGACACATTGGCCACTTGTCTGAGGCAAGAGGAGCCATATTGTCTTCAGCAGGGCTGGTGACTGGCAAACAGAGCAGAGTTGCACTTGATGGCAGGCTTACTGACTGTAACAGAGACAAAGAAAATAACTGCAAGTGTGAAGAAGAACCTGTTAATCTCCCGCGCAACAAGCAATTACATCACCGTCCTCATTGTCAGCTTGGATTTCTTTTAGTGTCTGAGTTAAGGAGGAATTCTGCACTTTTTCCTCTACACCTTCTGTCTTTTTGCTTCAGTGAGCAAGATGCTTGATAACAGCCATCATTATGCTCATGATTTACTCCACTGTTAAAACTGGTCTGCAGATTTACCCCAAATGTGGTGAAACTGTTGGACTGTTTTGTTCCTAAATGGTTCATTCAGGAAGCAATTAGCGCAGTATCCTGTAAAATGTGGTCTAACTCTTTAGCAATGGTTCAGAAAAGCTTTAAAAGGGCTGTAGGCGACCTTCAAACATTAATACTGCACTAAACAACAATTAATAAAATAAAAATATAGTGGTGTGATGGCGCTCTGACCAAAAAATATGAAGTCATACTCCCTCTGTGTGTGTTTTAATCAGAGTTTCTCCGTTCTCCAAACAACAAACTGTTGTGGTACCACTTGCTGCCACTCTGCACTGCTCTCATATGGCAGTTTTGGCTGATAATGCCTTCCAGACCCACGGCGTTGTCACTGAAGCATAATAGCCACCTGTCGGTTCTCCCTCGGGTTACACCGTTGCCATGTTTAGGACTGTTTGCAGCGGTTTTAGCATGGTAAGCTTCCAGCTCAGCTGCTGTCCTGTTTAGAGCTATATGCAGGAAATCAATATGCTCAGAAATCTGCTCATAGACAATTTAATCCTGAATTCTGATCATGCATTGTGCATGATAACAAAATCAACTGTTGAATGTAACCTTTGCACCAATACTGTACCTACAACTACAGGTAGCTGTATTATACTTGAGTTAGAAGAAATATTTAAATACAACAGATAACAGTGCACTGTTGGTCCATGGTTGCCTGTCACGGTGTAATTACATTGTTTCCTTCTTTTTTTTTTTTTTAAATGCAAATTCAAACTTATTCCTTTCCATTATCTCTATTCGTAGGGTCATCATTACTGCATCATTAACCCACAGTGCCTGTACTCCAGAGGGACTTCGCAGGGGACAACAGTCGGCCAGACTTCTGGCTGGGCTGGGTTGCCTTACAGCAGCTCCTGGTGGCCCTGAGATTGGACAGGCAGCATGGCTGGGGCCCAACCCTGGAGACACTGGGGTTCCTGTGCTGGCTGGCCATTGGCTCTGCCTACAGGAGTGTCCCCAGAGTTTTTTATGTGCCTCCGTCAACAATACATAGGGTCATCCACAGGGTGGTAGATGAGACGATGGCTGTCCTCTTAAAGATCGGCTCACATGCACAGTTGGATGAGGTCCAGGTGGTCAGGGATGGTCTCACCTGGCTTTTTGAAGGCGATGGCTGCCATATCAGGATCAAGTATCCAGGCAGACTACCAGAACAGGAAGCCATTCCCATGTGCAGTGCTCCAGGTAGCCTGTGGCCATCATGGTCGCTTTATTAAAATCTTTGCGGGTTACCAGGGAAGCATCTCAAGGAAAAGTCTCATCTACATGTATTTCGTCCAAGCTGACAGTGGTTACCAATGTCCAAAGGAGCCACTGGCCCTTCACAATGTATGAGCGGCCAGTGAAATCCATGGCAGGACATCCGTTTTATTATAATTACTCCAGGAGTCGATCAATCATTTAGCAGGCACTTGAAGTCCATCCTCAGTTTGTCCCAGAGTTAATGCATGATTTCAAAAGATCTTTTGCAGGAGCAGTAAATAAATAATTCTGATATCCAATTAGAAACTCTGATTCAGGCTAAACTTCTGCTTTTTGCATTCTGTTAGGTAGTTTTGTGTCATAGTATTTGCATTCTGGATTTCCTTTATATGAACAAAGTTTCATCTTATGTTTTGCCTTGTGCACAGGTGGTGACAGCATGCATTGTTTTACACAACATATGTGTTGTGGTTGGTGATGAATAGGAGGAGGCTGTGCTGGAGGAGGACAGCCAGCCACATGCTGAGCAGGATGCTGAGGAAAGCCAGAGTGGAGCTTCATGGCGTACGGCTCTGGTCAGTGACGTCTCAGCACTTCAGGTGGATTACTTTTCTCAGGTGGTGAAAAGTGGGCTGATGACACGTCTAAGCTTCCGTCTGAATCCTACATTGTATTTTTAGCCACAGGAGTATGTTCACAGTAGTGTTTAGTTTGTATTTACTTGTGGTATGTTTACATATCTCAAATTAAATTGGCTTAACTGCTGTAATAGTAGTCACCAGAACGGGTTGGAGAACCAGTGGACTAACAAATTATTTGTCTTTTTGTCTGCTGTCTTTTCTTTTCACCAGGAAGTGCAGAGCAGCTCAGAAAGACATGAAAAATAAGTGTACTTCATACTGTATGTCTTTGTCTTGTTTTGCGTCTTATGTGAATTTTGTCTACTTTACTGACTATGGATGATTATGGCACTGACTGAATTACAATGGATGCTAAACAGCTGTTTATGGGCTGTACTGCCTAACTGCACTCTATCTTTTGAGTCCTGAGATCCTGACCTGTTCTGTATTGCAGTGCCCCCTGTTCAAAGCACACTTTATTCATTGTTATACATTGTTGATTTAATTTATTTGGTGCATCACAGTTTGATGCAATGCACACGGGTCATCCTTTGGTGTTAATGGCTGCTGAAAACTACTCCCATGTTGATACGATTAATAAAAAATGGAAAATATCAGTTTAAGGTAGATTTAGAGAAGATTAAAAATATGTGATTGATCACTATTAATCGTGAGTTAACTACGGACAACCATGCGAATAATCTGATTAATTTCTTTCATCGAGTGACCGGTCTAATATTTTATATGAATATTTTCAGTAATTTTTTTGCCCCCCTGTGCCACTGATTCTTTATGCTTTTGCATGTGAATAACCTTTAGGATTGCTCTGTTTTTAATTGAACCACTGCCCATCAGAATGCCTGTGCATGCCAGGGCTCCAGATTATCAGTACATATGCATTGCCCCTCATGAATGAACATGCTCATGAACTGTTTCGCCAGCTCTGCCTGGATGTTTTTGGCATCGACAAAGATGCGCACTTCTATGGCAAGCACAGTGGTGTTATTTATTGCTACGACGCTGATGGCTGTGATGATGGTGGCGGTGACAGTGAGAGCAGTATTGGCTAGCAGAAGCAGCAGGCACCAGATCCCCTCCTGTTTGTTCAGAGAGACACACAGCAAAGCTTTACTGTGTTCAACCCAAGGCTGCAAACCCCCAGTAAAACCAAAACACTGGCACTGGTTAGAGCACATATTGTTTTCATGCCATTTTCCAAATTCATGCCCGTCTGCCTGAGTGTTTGTCTGTGCATCTGTCTTACTGTCAGGCTGTGTGTCTATTTATTTGCTTGCCTGTTTGAGTGTCATTATTCTCTGCTTATTCATCTGAAGGCTTTTGTAAATATACGATGTTCCTGATTGGCTCTTTTGTTGATGTTATGATAGATACACATATAGCCAAAGATCACACACTCTGTATGTACGTGTTTTCATATGTATAGTGTATGTCAGTGCATGTGCAGCTATTTTGCCTGCCTTCCTAAATGTGTGTGTGTGTGTGTGTGTGTGTGTGTGTGTGTGTGTGTGTGTGTGTGTGTGCGTGTTTGAAAGGTTATGCGAGCCCACATATGTGTGAGTGTGTGATTTCGGCTCTGAAAGCCCAGCACCCAACCATCTGTCACAAAGGGGCCACCGTGTTCTGAAGCCAATCATCTCCTTCCAACAGCTTCTAGGATCCTCGCTCTGCTTTCCAACAATGGTCCGGCACGCCAAACACACATTCACACACAAACAATGACAACGTCTGCCACATGCTCCTATCAGCAGGCACACACACTCACACACACACACAAACTTAACAATCACAAAGACGCTTGCCTTGAAAACTGTTAAGGCCCTTTCCCTCATTGGAGACAATCTGGCTTTCATCGCAATAGTCGCCTGTGTGCTAGTTCAGAGGCACTGTGATTGCTAGCTGCCAGCAGCTGAAATGTTTTACAGTACAGCTAAAAATTGATAAAGCAATTCATGTTGAATATTGAATAATGTGGTCAACTTATGAGCATTTTTACACTCACAAAGAGTTTGACATTTTGGAAAAAAAAATACTTTCTTGCTTTGAGTTCTTGCTGAGGTTTACAGATAGGATACTACTTTCATGTTAGGTTTTAATGTTGCTCTGGTTAGCTTAGCACAGCATAAAGACTGGATACAGGGGGAGGGCTAGCATGGCTCTTCCCAGAGGTAAGAATATCTGCCAACCAGCACTTCCATTAACTCCATGATTACCATGTTACATCTTGTTTATTTAATTAAACCATACAGTGGGTAGTAGAAATGACAGTAGCTATTGGCAGTGCCAGATTAGCCAGTTCCTGTTTCTAGTCTTTATGTTGGGCTTTGTCAGACACCTGATGGAAATCCTGTTTTTTGTGAACCCCCCTGCTTTTGTTGACCTTTCTTTGTTCTATCTGTGCTTATGCAAAGTACCACTACCCAATTTGTTCAGGTCTGATCTCGTGACACATGGGTGATCGTGTTCTTACCCCCTCGAGATCACTCGAGTTTTTAAAAGCCAGTTTACCCAAGCAATACATATTTTGTCTTATCTGTTGTTCCTCAAGAGTTGCAGAGCATTTTTATAGATTTTAGAGATGTCTGCTTCTCTTTAATACAGTAAACCAAAATGACATTTGGTGCTGTGGTGCTCAAAGTGCAAAAGAAAAACAAAACAAAAACTGTCTTTCAACAAAAATTAAGTCCTGGTTACCCAAAATAATTCACAGCTAGTATCCACAACATTTGGCAGATAACACTGAAGTAATCAGGATGACAAAACACTTTAGGTAAGAGTAACATTCTGGCCTGAACCGTCTCTTAAATGAACAGATATGAGAGCAGTGTTGCACAGCTAGAAAACACAAAGTATATTTCCTTCAGTGGAAAACTGAAACAGAAACCCCTGAAAGACAGATCACTCCTCTGTAGTTCTTCCTGATGAAGATTTAAGGAAAGTTTTCCCTTTTCTGAATCAATGGTAAATAGACATGTATGCTGAATAGATTGCAAAGACCTTTGAGACAAATTGTGGCTTAAGGGTATAAAACTGGCAGACTGAGATCTACAAATGCAAAGCAGAAATAAACAAAAACAGGTACAACGGGGGGAACAAATATGAGCAGAGTAAATAATACAAGTTGTAAACAAATCCCCAGTTAATCATATTAAGTTTGAAGATAAAACGAAGGATGGACTTTAATTATTACCCAGATCATGCGCGGTAAACATCACAGCTTACCAGCCAACTTATGGGTTCAACTTTGACTCACTGCACTTGGCCTAGTTGTTCATATTCACAATCTTCATGTGCCAAGAGGCTTTATTAGCGACACGGCGGGGGTGGAAACTACATACAGAACGTGTATGATGCCTGTTACCCCTTTAGCAAAGCTGCCACTTTCTGAGATCTTAGCAGTTACTTCAGTGTGCAGAACCGATGCTTATTTATTGTAGTTTTCCTTTAAATGTTAGTTATGCATCTGCTTATAATCCACAATTATTCACGTCTATCTCTGTCTATCTATATTATCTTTATATTATTTGTGTGCATGCCTGGCATCTTGATTCTCTATTCTTCTTGTGAGCTTAACTTCAGTTTCTATTGAATTTAAACACCCACGAGGATCAAAAAATGTTCACCTTATTTTTATTTGTTTCTTACGGTTCACTTGACAAGATCATCCAAAGTTCAAGTGTGAAGTGACAGGAACTTCAATACGTACAGTGTGTCAAAACACAGAGCCACAGAACAGAACAACAGCAGCTTGTGATATGGATAGAGTTGACCAGAAATGGCAGCAGCTGTCAAAAACTGCTGGAGGAAAGGAAGCACAACCACCTACAACCTTCAAAGAAATAAAGTGTCGACAATACCTCCCGTGTATACATATAGTATACACACAGTAAAAATCAAGTGCCTTCAGATCCAACTAGATTTTGTTTTCTCAACACCTTTTCTGTCCAGCTATTTATATTGCCATGCATGCAGTGTTGGCCGTGCTCACAATTCACTTCAAAGACAGAAGTGTGCGGGTGGAACATTATTTTGTCAACATCCTGGCGGATATCTCATTGGAGAAAATTATGTGTTGGCGTGTTTGAAATAATTTGTGAAAGGTTTCTGAAGTGTTATCATCACTTGGGAAAGGATTGGCACTGTCCTCAAATAATTTCTCACCATGGGATTATTATGTCTTGGACAGTTGAAATGACACGCTCAGTTTTTCAGACGCTTATGTCTTTATGCGACAGGCCTTTTTTTCCCCCACAGATGCTCTCTGAACCTGCAATATTAAAGATATTTGAGTATTAATAACTTACAATAAAATTATTGTAATCAACCTATGTAGAAACACATTATGAAATATGTAAAAG
>JAOWBC010001052.1:16067091-16087621 GCA_028566105.1 Hypoplectrus providencianus | reverse complement strand
ACACACACACACTTGTGCACACTTGTAAGGACGTCTGTGAACAGGCAGAGGTCAAAGTCAAAAAGATCTTTCCAGCTTGCTAAAAAACCTGTGAGGCTCGGTCAGCAAAAACAGAAAGCATCAGCTGTGGAGACGTTAGCGCTCTGAGCCGTAAACACAGAAGCAGGGGTCAGTCTGCTGCTAACACCTCATGCTGCTGTTCCTGATGAGTCAAGCTCATGTTAGGAAACTTTATTTGCCCTTTTAAGATCAGCTTAATAGAAAGTAGATTTATATTTTATAGTCTGTGGTCTCTTTTCCTGTCTCTGATGCTCTATGTGCTTTATGTCTTGTTTCATGTATGAATCTGTATAGTTTTTGTCCAACTGTAAATTTGTCTTTACAATTCTACAGTTAGATTAACTAATTAAAGCAATTACCATTAACTGTTATTTTCTTTTGATTTTCGTCCTGCTTCCATGGGCAGCAGCCTCTTGTGTTGTAAATAAGTTGATCTGATTAGTGTTTGCATTCAGTTTTGGAAATGACTGAAAGAAATAAAACATATTTGAATACAAGTTTTTCTCTTGTGTATCCAGCTGTTTGCATGATGCATGGGTGTTTTGCCAATGCTCAATCACTCCCTCTTAAAACATTTTTTTTATTTGTTTTTTGGTCGGTTCATTTCTTTAGTCTTTATGGCTCCTGTCCCAGTATCTGCCATAACCACAAATTAGCATCAAGTATAAAATTATGTAAATAAAAATCTCCTGCTGGCTTTTTAACTGGCTTACATACGTGTCACTGCCAAACTTTGTATGGGAAAAGGATAACAAAGGTTCTTCCAGTCAGAAAGGGATACAAGTTTTATCTGATTTAGGAAGGAATCAGACCTGCAGATAAAGCAAATCTGTCATTGATGGTCACCTTTGCTCATGTAGGTTATATATTCACTATTAAAATGAGATCATTTGAAATCCAGGAAAAAGATACTCCTTGTAGTTGCTTTAAATATTTTTTTCCATGTACGCCACAACCACAAACTTGAAAAAATGAGTCATAGGGGTGCTGATGTTTCCTGGAGACTACAGGTGCTGGTTCCCTTTCAGAGAGATTTGCAGTGAGGTTTAGTCGAGTGTGATCCATCTACTCCTGCCTCCTGCCTCCTGTCACCTGTCCAGCTACTGTAGCATCTCTCTCAGTCGAATTTTATGGAAAGAGTTTCTTTTCGCCTTTCTGAAGAGCTGAAAATGTTCCTGGGATGAGCATGAATGCTTTCTCTTGACCTTGGAAAAAGTACTTAAATAGTATCTTAACCCAAGGACCGTGCACTTGCTTTTTTTCCTGAGCCACTTCTTCTCTTATTTATTCCTGGCCAAAAAAAAGCAAACTTGTGCACAGACCTTGAGGATTTTTTGTCAACCCCAAGCAGAATGGATATCTATCTGTTACCAGAAATAAATGTGAGCACCCTTTCATCAAAGATACAATTCTTATTAAAATTATTTCAGCTGCCAAAACTGTTTTCACTGATTTTCACAGGGGAAGAAAAGTAACTGAGAAAACTGTCTAAAACAGGGTGAGGCAACCTGTGGATCCAAGGCCACGTGTACCTTTTCTGCCATCTGCACCTTTTATTTATTTTCTCTTATTTTGAAATGCAGCCTGCAATGGCATCAGTGTCCTATATCCCCTATCTTTGTTCCATGCACCATATCTTTAACAAAACCCCACAGAGAGGAGGATCCCATTTCATCTCAATAAGCAAATACAACAAATCTGATTGAGATATCTCATCGATTTCCTTTTTAACACTTTTTTAAAATAATATCGAGACTTTATGGACACTATTCAGTGCTATGTTACATTACATTACAATAAATATGGTCAAAAAAGTGTTTTTTTTATAATTGTACCGAGTACATTTGATTGAACAGGTCTGATTACATGCATATCTTGATAAAACGATCAGACCCTAAATAGACCGTATGATCTTCCAGACCTGCTTCAATATATTTTTTTAAACCAGACCATTTTCATTTTAGTTGAAAACCCCTGGTCTAAACTATAAACACAAGAGAGGAAAAACAATTTAGATCAGACTTGAAAAATTGATCACCAGAATGTTCTTCTCCGTTGCCTCTTGGGGGTCTTCTGTAGATTTCACCTGCTCATAATCAAAAAGTTCTGTAATAGGGATTTTCACGAGGCCGATATCCTCATGAATTCTGTTGGCTGAAAGTTCAGCTGCTCCCTCAGGAGGGACATTAAACTTCTTGAAAACACCAGGACAGGGACAGCCACTGAAAACTGAATGCCAGCAACAGACGGCCAGTCGCTGACATGTGACACATTTTTGTACAGTAACTGCAAGATTTTATACAAAGTATTTTGTAAGTACCGTAGTTTATACAGCTCAAAGTGCGTTATTTGATTCTAAATTGTTAATACTTTTTCTATTTTTATTTATTTGAATTTTAAATTGTTAACACTTTTACAAAAAAAGATTTTACCTTTTTCACATTTTTATACTGTTTGATTCCTACTTTTTAAAAAAAAAAATCATATTGAAGCTCCTCTCCATCTTTCTGTCCTCTCTGCTGCTGTAACACTGAAGATTTCCCCGTTGTTGAACTAATGAAGGAAATCTTGTCTTGTTTTACAAAGCTGGTATGTAGAATGGACTTGGGACGCAATACCTCCACCACACAGCAACTGGTGCATTTAAATGTTTGTAGCAACAGCAATGACAAATGGATGGTAAGCCTGAACACAAAAAGCCACCAGAAAGACGCAGAGAAAAAAACGACCCCTAGGGAAACACGGGGGGTAAAAACAGACACTGTAACACTGCCCTCGTTTGACTGATGAGCACATTCACAGGAACACATTCAACACCTCAGCAATATCCAATTATCACACAACATGTCACAACATTAAATTAACAATGAATCGGTGAGTTATGGCTTTGAAGAAGAGATTTACAGAAGTAGCTCCGACAGACTAACAGACAGACGGATACCCTGTGATTCTGTGACAGCTGTCTTCAACAAAAAGGCTTCTGTTGTCGGTGTCGTCCTAATATCTCAGGGGCACAAACTAATACTTCACAGAGCAATTCACATGTTTGCTAACTCCATCATTTTATTTTGCCGATTTTTCCCCATTCAGTAAAATTCAGCATTAAATGAGAATTCTTTCTTCCAGAGCTTTGGAGGTAAATAGTTGACCAGCTGGTCTGTGTTTTTTGATGTTCATTTCCTCTTTCATACCACTCTCTCTCCCCCACTCTATCTCTCGCTCTCTCTCCATCAAACCCTTCTGGGTACCAATTAGGCCTCAAAGCTGCTGCAGTGTGTGTGCATAGGTGTGTGTTTGTGCGTGCGCCTCGCCCGTGTGTGTGATAACGCCAGCTCAGACAACAAGCTATAGGCTACCTGTCAACAGGCACTTCAATGCTCACCATCTGCTCACACTGGAAAATGGTCTTCATTTACCCAGCACTCACAAACCAACACCAGCACACAGGAGGAAAAGGGAGGGGAAAAGGCAGGGTGCTGATTACTGGAGATACTCTGAGCAGTCAGGAAGAATCTTTTGTAAGATAATAATCAGCATATTCCTTGTGTGTGTGTGTGTGTGTGTGTGTGTGTGTGTGTGTGTGTGGGTTTGAGGTAGAAAGGAGGAGGCAGTTTGTTTGTCTGTGTGTGTATTGGCAGGAATGTTTGTTTCATTCATATTCGGGGATTGAAATCAGAAGATGAATACTGGGGTACCAGCACCAAAATGCTTGCAAAAAAGTTGCAACTCATTCTTTTTTAAAAAAAAAAATACTTTCAACTTTGTGTCATTTCAAATCTCTGACTGGAGCATCAAGCCAATTGATCAACAGTGCTGTTTTTTTGAAAGAAAAGACGTCTACGGGTCTTGATAATTGTTCTATGTTACTACTAGTGATGCTGAAATAACCTCAATAGCCCCGATGGCTTTCAACCCTTCTCTGATATAATAGAATAAATGTTCTTTTGTTGCCCTGACATTTATTTCAGAGTATTGATGATCACATTTACTGATCACATTTACTTCTCTTTTTCCTGTGCAACTACTCTCACTATGACTCTGTATATTCTTCTTTCTGTTTGGTGCAATGCTACATTCATCATGTCCTATATACTGTGTTTAGTTTTTTATTAATTTGTGTTTTTGAATTTATTTTGTTTCATTTGGTTCTATCAGTCTCTTTTTTCATCATCTTAACACCAGTGTTTATGTACTTAAAAAAAAGTGACAAACACATTTGTCTATTTTTAGGTGAGTGGAAATGAGTCATCCTCAACATTTGTCGTGATATTTTTTTTTTTTCATATTAATGAAGACAGTTAAAAAACATTTAGAAACAAAATAGGATGTAAATGCCAGATTGATTTTCCTTGGCAACTATTATGTTTTTCATCAGGATTTTTGGGCATTTTATTATCAGTCGGCCTGAAAAACCCCTCTAGGTTTGGGCTGTGTTCCAAATGTTTACATCTGCTGTGTGCTGCATCTGTACTACTAAACAACAGTTTATTATATACAGATACTGATTATGTCTGATGTCTCTGTGCTCATCAATAATTGGCACAAGTGCACATTAATCAGCTCCGACATTTTGACAATTTCTTTGTGAATGCGCCAAGGTTAGCTCATCAGCTGATCTGTGCCTGTGGTCCCAAATATCCGTGTTGTAATCAATAATCAATAGTCCTTTTAAACAACGATTTTAAGTCAATAAAGTTTTAATTAGAAAATGATTAAGTTGACAAGATTTGGCGAGACAATGTCATTCTGCCTGAAGTTTAGTGTGCCTGTCTCTGCTTTTTGAGTGTGGGCTTTATCATCTCTGTGTCTGATTTTCTCAAATGTTCATCCAAATGACTTCACACTTGTTGGGTGCGTTCGGTACATTCTGTGTTGTGTATAGAGGGTGCATGCAATGGCCTATTGTTTAAGGCCAACCCTGGAAATAGCTTTGCCATGGCTTCTATGAGAACTCACAGCTATCGGATTAATAATCTTCACAAACCAAACACCATTTGTGTTAAGTTTGAACCGTGATGTAGCCAACAAAGTTAAGTTACGCTTTAGCAACTATTCCAGGGTTCCATGTCTTGAACGTCAGTACCGTTAGCTTCAGATGCTCTCAGACAAGCTAACTAGCAGTGTTGGCCAATTCTACAATCTGCAAGAGTTTGCAAGAGCACTGAAAAGCACGACTAGAGCCTGCAGAGTGGACAAGTCAGGGAGTTTCTGTCCGTGCCCGATTTGACAAAGTTTAATGTGCCTGACAACCACTGTAAGTTTGCTTGCACTTGCTAGCAGCAGCCTTTTTAAGAATTTGTTTCAACTTCAAAATTCACAAATGGGGGTATTTACTCATGTATTTTATGATGCAAACAGCTCCTCATCTTCTGTTAACTCCAGACCTTATTTCCAACTTTTAACCAAAAATCCATTCAAAATCCTCAATGAGTTTGAGGGTTTACACCCCAAGGTGCTACAATGCTAACTTACTTCTTGGTTTGGGAACTTATTCCAGTGGCCCCCTATAGGCGAAAGGACATTTCAAAGATCAGCAATCTTACCTACAAACAGACCACACAAACAATAGTTTTCCACTTCAGCTAAGATGTTAGGGCACTGAAAATGTTTGCCCTCTCTCCCCTCCGTGTGCCCTTCATTGCACCACCCTCGCTCTCTTCCTGTATAATGTCATGCAGACGTACATTGCCGCCAGCCTTCAGGCCATGGGGATTGAATACAGCCTATATTTATAGAGGGGGCGATCTGTTCAAACATATGTTCCCCTTAACAAAGTCATCAATGTCAAACCTTGCTCTCTAGGGCTGCACTAATGCTACATTTAGCTTCGCATGCATAACATCAAAAAGGCAGCTGGACAGAAAGTCTTGGCATTGGAGTGAAAGCTAATAAGCTATTCTGTTGACCTTCCTGGGTCCCAATAATTACTTCAATTATAGGAGAAGTAGACTTTGGAGAATGTGTGTTTGTGTTGATGTGGTGAACTGGGACAGAACATAGCCCAAAGACTGAAACAGCGATTAGCCTGGACAAAATATTATTACCCAAGTGAGCACTACAAGGTTTCAGTTTAATGATATGCTGAAAGTATGCACGTGTGTAAAAAAACTCAGGTGAGCGTTTAATTTTTCATACCTCTGTACGGTATGTTAGCTAATAAACGGTGTAATGTCAGACATATGGGTATCTGACACAAAGTGCAATGATAACAGAAAAATGACATTTTAAAGATATTGAAATCATGGAGAGTTAGAGCTGTTTGTCTTTAAAGAATTCTGGCAGAGCCTCTTGCCTCAGGCTGCAAAGATGCTCTAAACATTATAGTCGATCTCATTGAGAAGATCCAGAAGACCCACAGGCTACCAGGCCAAAGCTCTGGCAGCATTTGAACACTTATACCAGCATACAAATAAATGCTTCTATTTGTAATCCAGAACTACAACGTTCAAGGATTCTCCAACATCCATTTTCTAAGGTAGTCAGGTATATATGATTTATAGTATAGACTCTACCAAGTCAAGGAAAGACTTCAGGGAGAAGGAAAACTTTTTGCTGCTCTGAGAGAAGAAGAGCCTTGAGATGAAGGTTCTGCTCAAGGCGGAGGAGTTGGAAAAACTCTTAATCCGCTTGGAAAACTCTCTTAAGTCCCATAAGGTATCTGTGGAAATTTCCCAGATGTCTCAGCAGAAAGGTAGACTGATGAGAAGTGAAGGATCAAGGCTGTCCAGAGTAACACTGAAGAGCAGATGAGCAGAAAGACCTTCTGCAGATTGACGAGGAGAGACCCTTTTTCCTTGAGGGCCATAACTGACACACCTGGACTGCCAACCTTGGGTGGGTCAAATTGGAGGTAACAGTTATGAAACACTGCTGAGCCAGTGGACAGCAGGCCGTTGGATCTACATAACCAGAGAAACTGCAAAGGTGACTGCTGAGGTTAAGGGTGAGGAGAGATAAGCAGAACAAAAGACACAATTAAAGCCAGAGTGACTGGAGGAATGGAATTAAGAAATATTTCAGAGGAAAAAAACGAGATAGACACAGACAGATATTCAGATTAAGAAAGGAGTACAGAATAATTAGACAGGTAGACACCTTAGCGATTGCTTTATTTCTGGTGTTTTTATTTGACCAAACCAGGACGACACATGCTGAATCATCATAGTCCTGATGAGCAGGGAGGCTGAGGGAAAGGATGGACTGCATCTACTTTTTTAAAATGTTATTGTTGGTTTTCTTTGCCTCCTGCTTGTATATTTGTTCTTAAAACCCTAACCCTAACCCTAACCCTAAAAAAAAAAAAGATTTGAATAGCGCAAATAACTTAAGTTATCAGTTACTCAGTTTATGGGACGTTTGCATAACACTTTCAATAAAGAGTGCATTAACAGGCTAGTCACAGTGAATTATAATGCATTTTTAATACTTACTACTATATCAACAGTGATAAAACATTATAGTTGTGACTTTGAATGTTTTAAATGTTTAGGTGTCTTACAGATGCTCTTGACTGGTTAAGCTCCATCAGTCAACCTTTAGTTTAAAATTCATTATATCCACCTAAACACACTTCAGCGATGAAAATGTTTAATAAGCAGTCAACATTTAGTTGTTGAGAGCATCCATAAATACCTGTGAACTTATACAGTTAATAATAAGGCTTCAAATTCACTGTTAAAGCAGGTGTGGTTTTCACAGATCGTGCTACCAGAGCTGACTCACAAGACCACAGTTATTGTTTTGGAGGTTTTGCAGTCGTGACTTTCAAGTGCATAAGATTTAAAATACTCATAACTAACTTTATTTTAGGGAGTCATGTTAATCCTGTCCACTTTTGATAACAGATGGCATTTTTGAATCATTAAATGACAGGTGAAGTTGATGGAGGAAGTCTTTGCTTAGCTGCACAGTTTTTTACCAGCACGCATCTATTTCCTGCTAATAGCACTCTCACTCACCCGCGTCTCTTTTAGTTCAAGCACTTAAGTGAAACTATTTACATATTCCCATGGGAGGACTCCTCTGTTAAAGAGCTGATGCTTTCATTCCGTCTATCTGTCTCTCCTTTTGCGCCCATTGCTCCATTTCCCCTACATTAATACAGCTACCCTCGTATGAAAGAAAGTATTTTTCCTGCGCATTTTGCAGTGAGTGCCTGCTGCTTTTTCTACAGCATTCAGCTGTGGAGACGGCAGCTGATTTAAGCAGCAGATTTAAAGGGTTTTGTTGCAAAGGAGTTTCTTTTACATCTTTTTTTATCTTTCTCTCGAGCCACACAGAGCAGTAGTATAAACCCTCACAACTCCAAAAGCTCTGTATATCAACATACCACCCACAGGCCGCGGGCCTTGCTCAAACGCATCTGCATCCGAACACTTGATGACCAGATTCTTTCCAAGGACTCTCCCCCCCTCTTTACCCGAGCCTGAGTTCAGCTATCTGGGCAAGATCAAGCTGAGCTGTGGCCACTTTCTGCCTCGTGTGCCCCGTGGCAGTGCCGTGCATTATGTACGCATCTCTCTGTGGATAATGTGCTCAAAAAACGCCCCCTGCCTACCCTTGTTATTGGAAACCCTCTCACGATGAATAATGACAGACATCAGGGTGCCAAATGTCCCGTGCAGGACACCGTAGGCATTTCTCTGCTAACAGGAGGGGAACAACATCTGTTTGGCTGCCGAATGCAACGCTGATTCATCAGTCTCACAAACACACCTCGTCTTAAAGTCACAGTCAGCTGTTTCAGGAAAGCATTGAGGGAGAGTTTCATACAATGTCAATCAAACCGCATAAACACAGGCACTAATAACTAATCCAATCGCAAATATTTATAAATAACAGCAAAGGCCTGATGCTCAGTGACAGGAGAAAGGGCCTCGTTGCTCTCACGCTGCTTGATTGCTGACTGTACCTTTAATCGTGACTTGGCTCTGAAGCGGGGCGCTGGTCTATGACTACTCTGAAGGACACTCAGCCTGATGCAAATTCCCCCATGAGGGGGAAAATTGCAGACATTTCATTTTAATGCCTCAACACTCGTCAAACTTAGAACTTGCTCAAAGTTTGCAGTGATGCTGAGAGTAGAGGTGGAGAGGGTTCACGTGACCCATAATAGAGGAACATAAGAGACATAGAGGAGCTGGTGCTTTTTTCATAGCCAGCGTCTTTTTTTTTATCATCTTGAAGAGGCCTTGAGGATTAATATTACCCTCTTTAGTCTGTAACCTTCTTTTGCCCCTTCATTTTGTTTACCCCGCCGTCTGACAGGTCAGGTCATGTCACATGTGTTGGGGAGAGGGGCTAAGTCGAGTGTACAGTCTGCATGTTAACAGACTCTGTGCCCTGACACCTTCTCAGTGGAAGTCGTTTTCACAAGCCTCATTTTGAATGAAAGCGTTTAATACAAGTCAAAAGTGCGAGAGGATTTCATTTCGTATTCCTGAATAAATCTGGAGGGGAAGGATTGTGCGGGGAGGAACTGACATGTGAATGGAGAGGAGAAAATGTATGCCTCAGGGAAGTAGAGAGGAGAGAGAGAGCGCAGAGAAAGAGACAGAGGAGTGGGGAGGTATGGGGGCGCAAATAAGTATAAGTCATTTAGAGTAGCCTTCCCTGTTTCAAAGGAACAAGCTCTTCTATCTGACAGGTAATGATAGTTCCCTCTCAGCAGAAACACCCTTACTTTCCACTTTTCTGTGTCTAACGAGGGTTCACTACAGTGGAAACCTGCAAAGCTTTCGTGTGAAGTCAAACAACAAATAGCTACTAAATGAGGGAGGGAAAGGGAACTTTTAAGTTCTCTTAACAACAAAGTCCACAGGCAGGGAGGCAACTGTTCTCTGAAATGATTTACTGAAAATCAGCTTTGTCTCACACTGACATGGTTGTAGACCGCTAAGCAGCTGCACAAAATACATTTGTAAGGAAATCTAATAGTGCCTGGATGTTATTTTACAATGTATATTACTTGATATTCTTAGCAACTAAAGCATTATTTTACTGTTTCATGGTTTTGTTGAGGCCCCAAACTCACTTGGTTAAGGTTAAGATGGGTTTTACTTGTGCTGCTTTTATTGATTTTTGGAAATGCAATGATATTATATGATATCTTAATTATAGTTATGCGCCATTTTTCATGCACAATCCTACAAAACTCCAGCAATACACGCCATTGCTGTTGCAAATATTAGGGATGTAAATTGTCAGTCTCATCATGGTAAAATAATAAATGGATTCATTGGACACTGATCCCATATTTGCCAACATCACAAAGTCTGCTGTAGTACAGTTTCTGTTTGGTTTGGTTCGGGGCTCTCCGATTGATATCATGTGTCTATTCAGCACAACCTGTTACATTTATTTCAACTCACAAAAAAAACAACTGAATTTTGATTTTTCCCTATTATTTTTTTAGCTTTTCCAGAAATAAAGATGAAAAACAAACATTCTTTTTCAAAACAATGAAAAATCTTCTGTTCACTATAAAGTGCCAGATTGCATTAAAGTGCCATTTTTTTCATGAGTCAACTTAAAAGCCTGTGATGATATTTTAATAATGAAAACTCCTAACTCTTTTTCCTCAGCTTTCCTCTAAGACAAAACAGGAAGATTTTCAAAATAAAAGTGTTGGCCATTGTATCAATTGCAAGCAGATTGATCATCACCGATTAATCAATGTATCGCTCCATATTGATGTGTCGTTACACTCCTTGTCATATGGAGGGCTAATTCTGAGCTAATAAAACCTCATGGATTTTAAGTTTCAGACAATTTTACATAAATCAAAAACATCAGTATGATTATTAGTTAAAATTCCATTTCCCCAATTAGATTTTTGCAATTAATGGTCCGTCTGAGGCCTGGTGCTCCTGTTGTGGTAAAAATGCTTCATGTGTGGCAGAATGTGTCACACAAGGGCCCTAAAATAGGTGGAGAACTGGACCCACAGCATGTCTCATCAGCTGTTGAAATGCAGAGTAAGTAAAAGTGTTGAAATTTGTCTGCCATAAGTCGCCGGCTACTTAAAGTGCCAACTTCACATTAATCATGAGCCACAGTGGCTTGTATGCCTTAAAAACTGGTTCTCTAGCTTCCACCGTGGACGCTCCACCGATTGGTTTATCTCAGCCTCGAGAGGCAGCTCTTACTTCTGAGAAATGTTTCTATGAAAGGCTACTGCCGTCTCTCTTGCTCATTTAATCCCAGCAAACACTTTGACGATGGATAGATGCGGGGAAGATAGTCGGCACCAAATTGGAAATCCTGTATAATTACTTTGTCTTTTTTCCCCCATCCCTCTGTTTGTATCTCTCTCTCTCTTACAATCAGAAAGTCATGATGTTGTGTCGCTTTTCTCTCCATCTCCCTCCATCTCCCTCCATCTCCGTTTCCGTCTGCCCCCTCCCCCTCAGGCCAAGATGCCCCTGTCCAGGGAACAGGCTGTTTATGAGCATCCCCACTGGAAACCCACTGATAAATGTCACTGTCTGCAGCGAAATTAAACATTTAGCGAGAGTCCTTGGAAAGGGCTCAGGGAGAACAGTAAACTAGCATATCCTCGGGTTCTCTGCTTTTTTGTTGTCTTTTCATGTTTTTTAATTAAGACAGGGCTTAACAGAACATCAGTGTCCACCAGTGCTGGCTTGCATTTCCTCGTCCTCCTCCTGAGTTTTGTCGTGTTCAAGGAGAGAGCAAGGAGCAGACCGGCTGGAGAGGGACTGCGAGCCAACTGCCTCCTACTTTTGAACAGAACTCATTAATGATGCTGTGTTAGTTATTTCAGTTTCCTCCATTTTCCATTCATCCCGGAAATGGCTTTTGTTGAGCATCTCTCACCCACGCCCTTTCATTTACCGCATTTGCATCACAAAGAATAAAACACATTTTCATAGGCGGCTCTTTTCCTGTTGTCTACAGATCTGAGTGTTAGACTAATGGTCTAGGAATGTTTCTTTGCTCTGAGCTGCAGATGCATCCCAGCACCCACAACAGCCATTTAATGGCTCAGCCCGCGTCTGGCTTTTATGGCCACCAAACTTAAAGAGGCCCTTTTCCAGAATTACTGCACATTGAGGTGTGGCAGAGGCAGGATGAGAGCTCTCGGGCGTTTTAGGGGACAGGTGTTTTATATCCTGTGTGTGCATGTGCACGCGCGCAAGTGTGTGTGTGTGTGTGTGTGTGTCAGCCTGTTTGCGTGCTTCTTGCGTGGTCTGTTGAAGGCCTGACAGAGGTAATCACTCAGTGAGATGGAGGGACGAAGCAGCTTTAAACGCCGACTCTGTTTTAGGCTTCACTGCATAACCAAATAACGCTCTATGTGTCGCAGAGGCTAATAAGGCGTATTCCCTTTCCGAGCAGCTCAAGGGGAAAATAGCCTTCCTGCTTTGAAACAAACTACTTTTACGAGATACAGACTTTTCTTTTTTTTCCCCCTTTTTTCCTTCTAAGCTGACAAATAAATTGCATGCAATTTTAACGTTTCTTCTTCCTTTCCGTGCTGTCGGGAGTGGAAATGACACATTTCACTGCCCCTGCAATGTCTTCATATGGGTATTTATCAGCCCCGGTGACTCCTGGCTGTGTTAATAATCCCATAGCACTGGTGTAATGGATTCAGCCAAACCCCTGCTTTATCCCAGGTATCCTCCCTTTCTCCGGCTAAATCCACAGATTATTACAGAAAATACTTTTTCTCTCTTATACTTGTTCTGTCAAATTAGCTCTTTTAGCATCCCGGCCCTTTGGAGGAATTACAGGACTTATTTGGTTTTTGCTGAATGCAGGATAATCACCGGTTCACTGCGGGGTTTTAGAAACGCAGCTCAATCTTTCTCCCTTCTTTATTTTCACTGTCTATCTTACTGAGCTTAAAGTCTTCCATTTTTACAGATAGAGCCTGGGACTATAGGCTGTAAAAGATTTTTACATTGTCCAACTTTTTATGTTATTGCTGTGTTTAGCAGTAATTCCATTTAGTGATGATCCTAACCGTTATATACATTAAACAGTCTCATATGGTACAGTAGAGAGTAATATGTCTGATATGAACATTAGAAGCCTGATTATTATGAATGAATATCAGATTTTTATTGGAGAGAAACTATTTAAATATACTTAAATAGACATCCTTTAAATGTCCAACATATTCAAATTAAATGACATATGCTCCAAAATTAAACTTTCAAACAAAAGACTAGAATGACCTTCACAAAGGCCAATGTTTACATGCTTCCTCGAGTTGGGATTTTTTTTTTTTTTATAATTCTCAAAGCGTTTAAGCTACATGCTTGTTGCTGCTTTCAGAATTTAATATTTGACAACAAAGAGCAAAGGAAAAGGATCAGGCCATGAAATACAATGAACTCAGTTTCTGATGATCCTAACACCATCTGAATGCTCTTTCTATCAATGTTATGGAAAGTAAAAAAAATTTTGATACATGGGTTCATGCTACAGACTTCCACCAAGATTCAAGAAGATCTGCCAAGTAGTTTTTCTTTAATCTGTAATCATAACCTTCTTGGTGTTGATAATTATGCATTAAAGGTATAACTTGGGCCTTTTTGGCCCACATCACTATTTTCAAGGCAAAACTTTACAAACTTGTTTCCATTTCTTTCTTATTTTTGACTTACTTTTTATTGGATTCTCATGGTTCTCTAGATACTGTAAATGGGGCAATCCGTCTGTCTGTCTGTCCATATATCTTTCCACTCACTTTCACATAAACTTGCTCGTTCCTTTTCAGTCCCATTCTATCGTTTCCTCCCCTATCTATCCATCAGTGCATTCATTTATCTCTGTATAGCAGTTTCTGATGACTAGCATCCAGCACAATGCCTTGTTCAGGCAGGCAAGGTCTATGGATGCGTGATGGAGTGCTCCGCTCAGCAACCTGGCAGCGACGTGAACAAATTGATTTTCTGACAGATTAAAAAAGATTAAACCAGCCATAAAAACAAGCAGGAAAGTGCTTAATGGACCATATGTGCACAATAAGCTTTCATATGTATTCTTTCCCAGCTTCTCCTCAGGCCATCCATCTTATTTACACTGACAGGTCACAGGCCACGCTAACGTGACTTTCATGACGGCTGGACCGTGTCCTTCATGTCATTTTGTAAAAGTTGGGCATATTCTTAAAGAGCGGCATAAAAAGCTGCAGGGGAATGCAGATTTCATATGTTTTCCTCTGTTCCAAGAGTTATATATTAACCCAGGTTAATGAAACAATCTGCACAACCATGTAGCATTGTCAGCTTTTGCATAAACAAAGTTGTTGTTCACTGCAACGACATACATGAATATGATATAGTCTTTAAACTGAAGTGACTGAGCTGAATCACCATCATCACTGACCAAATCAGAAGCTCTCAGCGGTGGAGCTCCCCTCACTGGTGACTCAAAGCATTATTTGGTTATAACACTTCCTTGTTGGAATCATACACAGAAACATTTTATAATTGATTTCTGTCACAAATAAATGGCTGCTGAGCTATTAAATGGGGATAACTGCTGCTTAAGTTGCCCTTGTTCTATGCTGAGCTGGATCCCTTGAAACAGCAACACACTCAACTGAAAAGCAAAGTGATTTAAAGTGGTGGAGGAAGTATTCAGATCCCTAACAGAAAATTACTCCACTAGAATAAATAATAAAAGTCCTGCATGCAAATGTTATTGAAGTACACATATAAGCATCAAAATGTATTCAAAGTATCAAAAATATATATGATTGAGATGTGATTTTATAATAAAAATACATTTTTAATAATAATTCTTAATTGATCATGTGTTTCATGAAATATCTTGACCTGAAAAGTAACTAAAGCTGGCAGCCGAAGCCTGAGTAGAAGTATAAAGTTACAAATATAGAAAAACTCTAGCGAAGAAAATTTTCTTCAAAATGTACTTAATAAACAGTACTTGAGCCCTGATGCACAAACTTTCCAAAACAACTCAGTGAGATCATCAACCTCAATGAGATTAAACCTCCAGAAAGGAGGGCTGTTTGCTGATTCTTGTTATAGCTCGCAAGTTTATATGCAGAAGCAAAACAGTGAAAATGTGTTTGACCTTTTTCTTTGAGCAAAAACAGCAACAGATGCCATCCTCTTGGGATTAAATATAACTAATTCCATTAAAGCTCTCCATCACGCAAGTCCCACTGTTATGCTAGCCAGTTAATTCATCTACAACTCAGCAACAAAGTCAGTGTTAAAGGCATTTAGGCTTCCATTACTTAAAATACTACACTTGAATATAAATTTGAATTATGAAAATCTGTTCATATCAGTCCCCAAACTGGACTGCTTCTTTCTGCCAGTTCTCCCTGCAGTGCATCAAAGTCACACACTTTCTGTGACTTAAGTTAAAAAAAAAAAAAAACTAATGGCACACTGTAGAATAAGTCGTATTAGTAATATTAACTCCTGCATTTAAAACTTCCTTCAGTAAAAGTATAAAAGTGTCTACATCAAAATGTACTTTAAGTATTTATTATGCAGAATGAACCTCCTCAGATTGTTATGAATATTAAAAATATAGTTTCATACAATACTAATTATAAGGATGCGCTTATGTAAGAAGCATTTTTCTGTTGTCAGGGAGGGCTTATTTTAACTACTGTTATGTGTTTTTATTTGTAAATATGCATTATGATTTTGACCTGAAAAATAACTTAAGCTGGCAGCAAAATGTAGTGGAGAAAAAAATTAAGTATTTGCCCCTAAAATGAGATGGAGTAGAAAGATAAGAAAGACAAAAATGTCTGTTATTGGTCCCACAGTGGGGAAATTTCCATTGTATATCCAAGTTAGAAATGTGCAAATACTCTAAGTATAGGTGTGCGGTATTTATTTTACTTAAGTACAGTACTGAGTTACATTCTACCACTGGTTTTAGGATATTTAACTATGTGAAAAGCGCTCAAAATACATGAAAGCACACATGTGGGGTTAAAATCCACCATATAGGACCAACTCCAGCAAACTCAAACTCCTGTGATGAAGTTCAGCAAAGTAGCCAGAGTCTCGCTGGGTGCAGTTTCTGTCAGCAGATATGATGTTAATGCTTGGCTCAGGCTCTGACTATGACCTGTGTCTGAGGATGTAATTAACCAGCAATTAGCCGGGCCCAGAATCAGGATCCCTCATGATTGAGTTCACATTAAGTTTACACAAGTCAGAGGGAATCTGGAGTTCAGCCCGACTGCGCTCACGTCTGGGGTCAGAAGAGAAATGAAAGAATGCGATATCCTTTTCAAACTAATGTCTTTAAACTCCCCAGTTTCCTTGACGCGACTGGTCAAGTGCATTCGGCTCAAAGACAGCACATGGATTATGCCAAAGCTTTCCTCCTGAAGTGAAATTTAAGGCTACATATGCTGTGATCTTCTGAACCTCTGAGCTGATTTGGACTTGTGAAAGAAATGGACACAAATATCAGCATGAAGCACAAGCAGAAAGTGTTAAATCTCACAATTTATGCACCATTATCTGTGGCTGTTACACACTGGATAAACAGCTCTCTTGGCCATTTTCTGTAATTGGACCATCAAACATCAGCGCTGCAACAACACAGCAGAAACATGAAGCACAGTTTCCTTGACAAAGCAGCACAATGTGAGACTGTTAGCTTTGAAGCTGAGGCTTATGAGTGCTTTGGGATAAAATGTCTCCTCCAACGCTGTGTGTCAAGTATGTGCACGAGGATAAACAAGATGACGAACACAAGTTTGTGGGAGATTTTTGTCAAATTACTGGACTTTAAGCAGAAACTAAGACCACAGCATAATGCATCCACCAGTCCACACATTGACATGCAATTAATGAGGTGAACTAGTGCCTCAGAGGGCAAAAACTAAAAACACACATTCAAGTCAAACTGGAAACTGGTTTCTAATGATCTGAAGGTATTTGATAGGAAGATCTTACCTGGTGCTGACTGGAAAGTGGAGTCACATTGGGTCTTTTTGTTAAATCCTCACTATTAAATGAAGTGGAAAAAAAGGATTTCAACAATTTACCATTAAAAAAAAGTTTCTTCCACATCATTTGTCCACATAGTGTGAGCTGTATGCACCATAAGAAAGCCTGCTGCTTAAAGTGTTCAGTTAGTTAGACTTTGATGAGCACATGTAATCTAAAATGACTTCTTTAAACATTTTGGTTTACAAGACTGCTTATGATTCCCTATTAAAAATTGATTCTTCTCTGCGGTGAAATGTGCCTGTTTTTATTTGTAACAATTTAGAGCATGGTGAGAAATTCTGTTTACTAGTTAGTCAATAAAGAAGCTTACAGTGCACCAGTGGGCAGTCAGTCAGGGGAGGCTGGCAAATCAAAGAGGTTTTCAAGAGAGGTAAAAGTTAGTGAACAGACTGAGAGGAAACTGAGTGATAAACACTACAGATGAGTTCACTGCTGAAACACAGGAAGCTGGGGATCTGTGCACTGGGGGTTTTGACCAATTGGGACCAGGAGAGCAGGCAGGTGACTAATCAGGTGGCAGCAGAGGAAGGAAACAGTGAGGGCACCTAGTGGACATGTGAGGCATGACAGAGACGGGGAAATTCAGAAATAAAACATAAGCCCATCTGAGGCCCAATCTCAGTGTCCATATTTAAGGATTTAAAGACAAGTGTTAAGGGCTTTGAGTGAAATTTCCTACAATTCAAGGCAGTGTGATGTTAAAACACATGTAAGTGTGAAAAGCTTGTGAGCATTAAATGGTAAATGGAAAGTAAATACTATATTCATGTGGACATATTATGCTAATTTTCAGGCTTATTCTTTTATTTGTTTTTCTTTCTTGCAACATGTTTACATTCTAAAAAATATATTTTCTAATGTGAATGTTTTCATTGACTAAAACACAGTTTGCTAATATTTTGTGACATACAATCAATCTAAAACTGAACAGACATTACGTTAGACTCAAACTTTATAAACATTTTTTGTAAATATACTTTCTGACATCTGACATTGAGGCATTCTGTTTTATTTACATTTCACCATCCCAACTTTTTTTTTTGAAAATTTTTGATACCCAAATGTTGTGCACAGACACTGAAAAGGAGTTTTTCATTATATGTCCCTGTTAACAAGGACTTATGATGGAACATAAAACACAGCTTAGGTGATGTTATCCACCTGGTTTATAAATCAACCATTTCTTTTAGTTTGCTGGGTTATTTCACAAAAACCTCTCATCCACTCTGGGAGGAAAAGAGCCATCAGGCAGTTGGTCCCTTAAGTGCAGAAGCTGTAATGATCATAAGAAACTAAAAACCCACAATTGTACAAAACATGTTTTGGTGTTGTCAAGGTAACATGATGCCCACAAAGTGCTGTCCCATTCCTATTTATACCACTTGGAGGCTCGCAGCCTCCGGCACTCAGGCACTTACCAGGTAACATCAGTTAAATCCAGGAGGGTTCAGGGCTTAAGGCCAGAGGAGGGACACTGGGAGTGGGCCACGGTGGCACAAAGACAGAGAGGGAAGTGTGAGTAAGACAAAACAAAACTTCAACTCAGTTTATTTATACATCACCAAAGAAGTTTCTGAACACTTTACAGAGTAAATGAAAAAATCAGACACAGACATTTGGCTGGACACATAGGAAGAGTCACTGTTAACAACCTCAGTCATCAACGCAAGAGGTAGAAATCTCTTAAATCAACCATTTGGAGTTTAATTAGAAGAAAAGAAAATATTTGAATTTTGCTTGTATTTACCGTTAAAAAGGATTATTATGTCGGTATCATGTTATTCAGCACAACTTCACCAATATGTCCTAAACATTTATTTTTTCACCCGCTGTACCTGTATTTTGAACACAAAAAATGTCAGATGTTGAAAATGATTTTTTTTTTTTTTTTTTTTTTTTTTTTTAAAATAATCAAGATCAATGAAGAATTTAAAATTTTGTGAACACAGGTTGCAAATATAACATATACAAGGTTAAATTGTTATGACATATTTTCATAATTTTCTCTTGGTCAATTATCATAAAACAAAAAACTGTCAGGATTTTCAAGTGAATACTTCAGAGGGAAGTTGACATCAGGGCTACGGGCTGCTATGTTTTTATGTTGTGACATGGCAAGTTACTCCACAGGGTTAAATAAAGTGAACAAAATAAAGGACAATTTACAGCAAGATGAAATCATGTCAATAAAAAAATCCAATAAGGACTTTGGTTGCTGCATTTTGGACCAAGTGAAGTTGCTTTTACATGTTGGCTCACGAAAAGTACATCAACAGTTATTTCTAGATGTACAGAAGCACAAATAAATATCAAATGGAAAGGTTTCTGATGTTACGTAATTGAAAATGGGCAGATTTCGTAATGTTCCACATTCCCTCTGCTCCAAGCAGTGCCTTTATTTGTAGCTTCTTATCATAAAAATAAAACAGACCAAAACCATAAAGCTTGAACAAACGACTAGTTGACGCAATTATTTATACACAGGGAAAATCCAGTCCACAAATTCAAAAATGTGCACACAGCCTCAGCTTTAAAACAGGATATGTCATTTCTCCGCCCAGCCTCCATTGGAAAGAAATGTGTTCAGTTGAAGTGAGCCATGGATTACATCCCATCTACAATAGGTTGCACAAAGAATGAGATAGGCATATATCCACCTATTCATATCCGACCACATCAGCTTAGAGCAGCACTGCTGACTAGACAGGAGGCGAGAAAGATTAGAAAACCTCAATCTAGTGTGTACTAAGGCTACAGACTGGGCCTGCAGCCACAGGATGATCTCCCAGCCAGTCCTCCTCTTTGAAATGTTGGCTTTTCACAGTCTTTTGCCTTTTCTTCCCCTCTTTCTCTCACTCCCTCCTTCTTTCTCCCCATTTTCGCCCACTCTCTGGGACCTTCTTCCTGACACAAGCCCCAGCAGCTGCAGTCGGTGGAGCAGCCCGGCTCGCTTCTCGATTCAGTCGCATCTCCACAGATGCCTCCCTGGAACGCTGCAAACGGCTATTACATAAAAGCTGAGTGACTTACAGGCAAATCCTCTCTACCCCAAAACTGCCAGAGCATACTGCCAAACCAGAGAGAGAGACGGCGAGAAGAAAGAGAGAGAGAGAGAGAGAGAGAGAGAGAGAGAGAGAGAGAGAGAGAGAGAGGTGGTGTATTTTTGGGCGCTGAGAACTGCAGAATGTCAGCATTTAATCCCTCCCCATTTTTTTTCTTTTACTTATTTTTTTTTCACTCTTCAGTCCTCAACCCCCTTTCCACACACAGCAACTCCCAACACACACACACACACACACACATGCAACAAAACACACATCGTGGTTCAGTCTTTACACAATGCTAGAAAAAGCTTGTCAGAAGTGCATCATCCCTTCAGTCAAAGTGAGGATGTAAACATGTCATAATAGGTGTGTGTGTGTGTGTGTGTGTGTGTGTGTGTGTGTGTGTGTGTGTGTGTGTGTGTGTGTGTGTGTGTGTGT